>JASANB010006664.1:0-22021 GCA_030248155.1 Sabatieria punctata
TTTGTTCTTTCTAATTCAACTTACACAACGTACTACTACAGCAGGTGCAATGTCGTGTTTTATATCACAGGCCTTAGGTCTTTCTCACTGCCTTATTTTCCTTCAGTACATGACAATTGTTCTTAACAATGCTTAGATGTCAGAAATTGTCTCATTCATTCTAGTAGTAAGTACATTGTATAAGTGAGTTTATTCCCCAGACCAGAGACACACACGTGTACAGTAATAGAAGTACAAAGTAACGATAATTGCGATATAAGTCAAGGAAAAGACATTTAAGTTAGCCATAAAAGCAGTTAGTTAGCCAAATTCAGTCATCAAAGGCCTTCTAAGCAAATTTAGGCTAACAATTAGAATTTTTTGAGCCAGTTTGTTAGTACTGGATGGAGCCACTACCAGTATCTTGTATCTTGGACCAGGGAGGGGTCCTAATTTCTTCTCGAGGGAGGCGGTTGGCGTTTCCTGCGCGTTTCCTGCTGGGGGAATCCTCCAAATGGGCATTTCGGCGCTGGCTTTGTTTTTTGCTTCTGATGCCCGGTTCCAGAGTACTGTTGATCGGGTATACCCATTCCCGAAATTAGGTATTTTTGAGCAAACCCACCTGAAATTGGGCATACCCATACCCGGGACCCGAATTTTTAAAGAATACCGTTCATTTGAATGGGTGTTTTTTCGGAAAAATCGCTCAAACACACGTTAATTTCTGTAAAACCTCTGCAAAAATGCTCTCAAGGAAGTGTTTAAACATAGTATTCCAGTTCCAGTTGTGCCAGATCTTCATAAACTAGCATCATGGCAAACGCTAGCGGAAACGTTCTTTCCTTTTCCGACATCGGAACCCTTTGGAAGAAATTACACTTGAAGAGACTACTGCAGCCGCGCGACAAAAGGTGGGCCGCCAGAAAAAAATCACTTTGCATGCTTCTTCTGTCTCTGTTGCATTTCATTCTCTGAACGTGTTTTATGTCTTTTGTCAGGTACAGAAATCCCACAAAAACAAGCGTGCTGACAAAAAAAAGAAAGCTTTGTGTTTACGACGAACCATGCTTGCAGTCGCGTGCATAAACAATAAAGCAAAGCCAAGACACAACACACTTGCATTGCAACAGTTGTACTATTTCCGCAAATAGTTGAGCAGAAATTTACATAAAGCATAGTGGTCGGTTTGGTCACACAGCAGTTACGTACGTAGTACAGGGTGTCTCAAAAAAATGATCACTTTTCTTTTTACTGCCATTTCCGCAAATTTTGACCAAACAGGCTGAAATTTGGATCATAGGTGCCAAAATTCGGGGAATTTTATGTGTTAAAGTTTGGTGCACTGGGCTTGACTGATTCTCGAGAAATTTAAAAAAAAAGTGAAATTTGGTAATTTCAATAGCGAAAGCCGGTCACTGAAAAAATGATCACATTTCTTTTTACTGCCATTTCCGCAAATTTTGATCAAATAGGCTGAAATTTGGATCATAGGTGCCAAAATTCGGGGAATTTTATGTGTTAAAGTTTGGTGCACTGGGCTTGACTGATTCTCGAGAAATTTAAAAAAAAAGTGAAATTTGGTAATTTCAATAGCGAAAGCCGGTCACCGAAAAAACGTTACATTACATTATCGCCTAAACTCTAACGATGGCGTTGGAGTTCATGCGTCAACTTTTTACACACGAATTACCCTGAACTTCTGCGTTTACACTCCAAATTTGATCCAATTCTGACAAAAATTAGAAAAGATACTGGAAAAGGAAATGTTTCCATTTTTCGGTGATCGGCTTTCACAATTGAAATTACCAAATTTCACTTTTTTTGAAATTTCTCGGGAATGGGTCAAGCCTAGTGCACCAAACTTTAACACATAAAATTCCCGAATTGTGGCACCTATAGTCCAACTTTCAGCCTATTTGGTCAAAATTTGCGGAAATGGCAGTAAAAAGAAAAGTGATCATTTTTTCGGTGACCGGCTTTCACTATTGATTTAACAAATTTCACTTTTTTTGAAATTTCTCGTGAATGAGTCAAGCCTAGTGCACCAAACTTTAACACATAAAATTCCCCGAATTTTGGGACCTATATTCCAACTTTCAGCCTATTTGGTCAAAATTTGCGGAAATGGCAGTAAAAAGAAATGTGATCATTTTTTGAGACACCCTGTACATGCATACATGCATGTACAGTGTATTGAGCGTAGGTATTCCTACGTACCGGAGAGTGCTGCATAGGGTACCCCTCCAGATAGCGTACCCGGGGCACACTAACTGGCACTTAGTGCCGGATTGTGTACCCGGGGTACACTATTTGGAGACAGGTTTTATGTCATGGGTGTCCAACATTTCCTATATTACGGTAGCTTTAAAGCAGGTCTACGTATATTTTTGAGCTTTTCAATCGTTTTTACTGACACAAAACTCACAAGAATGAAAACTTTGACCAACCACTCTCATTTACATGGCAGAAACAGTAATCTGGATTGGAAAATTGCATTTTTGCTCAGAAATCGTGAAAACAAGCAGATTAACATGATTTGGCTAAGTGCCAGTTAGTGTACCGGGTAACAGGATCTGATTTTTGCCGTGGAAAATGCTAAGTGCTGGTTAGTGTACCCGGGTACCCAATGCAGCACTCTCCGGTACATACGTAGGTTAGGACATTCGGACGTATAAAGACTGGTTTAAAAAGTAAAACATGACAGTCACGCATTAGTTTAGTACATATTTAAGGTATTTTGGTCTCGTACCTCCTTAGAACAAACCCGCTTAAAAACAGTTTTTCTTGCAACGCCAATCGAAGCCCTGCATGTGTCGCTGTCGTGTGGTGCACGTGTGATGTAACAACGCGCACTGCGGCAGAGACAGACTGTAGACAGTTTTTTGGTCTACTCGGACTTCTCGCATTGTCATATGACCTGTCTCCTCTGCGATCAGAGCATAGGCATATACATAATTCCGTACCGCAGCAGCTCCCCCCTGTGCATCATACTTGGTTGTGTAGAAACGGCTTTGGGAAAACTGCACGAATTTTTTATCACCGCCGAGTTTACGCTGTCTAAATCTGCCCCTGCACCAATCCTGACACACATCGCGGATAAAATTCATCCTATAATATTAACTGCTGTTGGATTGTATTTAAATATAAAAACGGCTCATCAGTCTATAAGGGTCTTTTTGGAGATATTGAGCTCATGGATGATGTTGTCATACTTCATGGTTGGATATGCGGAAAAGTAATACAGAAGTTTGAGAATGGTCCCGATTTTCAGGTGGCTTTGTCGGAAGAAACTATCACTTCTTGTGCTGACTGTTCTAGCGCAATTAACGCAACGCCACTGCAACACTTGTCAATTTATAACACTTTGCATGCAATCTAGGAGCATACTTTGAAGTCCTCAGACCACTGCATGTCTCTGACTAATGATGCACGTTCATTCAGACAGGCGGGTTTCGTTGCTGTTGGTGGTTTGTTACACACCATTTGGTTATGAATCAGGCTATGCCCAGCAAGAAAGTTAATCATTGTTGATTTTAGCAAATGTATAATTACGTATGTGTACGTACATGTCTGTCCGTTTGGTCAGGGCTACTATTTGCATATTGCGTATGCCAGTTACTTATTGTCTCTGCGCGTGTCTTATCAGCTCTGACCTTTACACTCTCGGCGCTACTTCCCTGCTGTGCGGCTGGTTTATTACGACTGTATTGTTTTACCTTCGGCCCGGAATAAAAAGAACATCTAACGGTGTTCTCGCTCTACATACAAACTGCGCTGCGCTGCCCTATACCTATTCTATTAGGTTATGGGCTATTAGCTTCTGTAGAGCGCACGGTGTTGTTCCCCAATTGTGGCTTCTGTGCAAAGATTGTGGCCTGTTGACCTGCAGCCGACATATTGCATCGACCGACGGACTGCGTCTGCAACGAACGTGGCTAACGTCAACTCTTCACTGCTGTGAGCACAGACAGAGCGTTTGCTTTGTTTGTATTTGGCCGTCAATCGTATTGGGTGCCACCGCCGAACAAGTCAATCACCGCCGCCTCTCCGACAATGTCAGATAAGTTGTCGCTTCCGATTCTAACGTCGAATAACTGGCCCACTTGGCGTTTAACTGTTACCAACTATCTGAAAGCGCACAAACAGTGGGGTATAGTTGTTGGAACGGAGAGTGTGCCGCAGCCACCTGTAGTGCCTGCGGATGAGGAGAATGGCCAGGCCCGAGCTGCCCCTGGTCATGCGCGTGAGCAAGAACGGTACCAAAAACAGTTGGAAGAGTATGAGCGCCGCTGTTATCTGGCTATGTTCCAACTGACCGCAGCTGTGTCAGCCGAAGTGTTGCGCCAGATTCATATCGTTGATGAATCTGATCCAGCGGCTTTCTGGAAGTTGTTGACAGATCGATTCAAGTCTCACTCACACGTGTCACTGGTCATGATCGAATCGGATCTGAAGGGGCTGATTTTTTACGAGAAGTGTCTGCCTAGTGAGTGGATCGCCTCCAGACGGAAGCTGTATGACAAGCTGTGCTCCATGAAGTTGGAAGTGCTGGTCGGTCTCCAAGTTGTACAGACTTTGTCTTGTTTGCTGCCTGGATGGGAGCATTTTCGCACGGTCATTTCGAACTCCATCCACTCAGCTCCCGCAGATCGTCCCCACACACTCGACTTGCTAGCCGTGCAGATGGATGATGAGTGGCGCATTCGGCAAAAGTCCTATTCTGGTACTGCATGCGGCGCTAGTAGTGGCAGAAATCGCGGTCGTGGTGGTTCAAAATCGTGTAGTGGCTGGCGTGGCAAGCATACTGGCAGTGCTTCTGGTTTCAGTTCAAATGCTGAGAGCAACCAGGAGCAATGTTACAACTGCCAGGGTTTTGGTCACAAGGCCCGCCAGTGTCCAAGCAAGCAACGCAGCAATCCTCAGTGCAGTGGAAAGTCCAATTTTGCCAGTGCATCCAGCAGCTCCAAGCGTGACCCGAGTTTTGCTGTTAGTGCTCAAGCTTTTGCTGCTCGCAGTGACAGATCTGTTGTGTTGATCGACTCAGGGGCCAGCCATCATATGACCTCTGAAAAGTCGCTGCTTGAGTCCTACCGTCCACTAGCTCAACCATTGCCCATCCAAGTTGCCACCGGTTACTGTGTTGATGCAATTGGTTTTGGTAACCTGCCGTTCTCTGCTGGTGACCGGCATGTGTTTATGCAGAACACTCTGTATGTCCCTCGGCTGAATGGTACTCTGTATTCTGTGCGTGCAGCTGACAAGTTGGGACATTCTGTGACTTTCAAGAACGGTTCTGCACGTGTGCGCAATAAGGCCGGTGAAGTTTTGCTGACTGGCAGATTGAATGGTGGCTGCTATTACTTGGATGCTTGTGTCCCTACTGCTCAGACTGTGCAATCGGTTGATGTGCTTTCAGCAGCAACTACAGACACTACAGCGGACCCCCGGGTGCTGACCAAAACAAGTGGGGCTGTGAAGACCTGTGATGCCTCCAGTTTAGTAGCAGGCACCCAAAAGGGTAAAGTTTCGAACCCTAACGTGTCCTTTGGCGTGTGTTTTCCAGAGCAATCGGTGCAATCGAGTCAGAGTGGCCAGACTCTCACAGACTCAGATGTGGTTCGGGCAAATCGTGCTCCTTCCTGTGATGCCTCCAGTCCTTTAGCAGGCATCGGTTCTGGTACTCCTGTATCGCAAAATGCGCTTGCGTCTGCTTCTTCCGCAGCTGTTTCAGCTCAGACCTGGCACCAACGTTTCGGTCATGTTGGCTCTGGCGATGTCAACAAGTTGATCTCGGGTGCAATCGTGAAGGGTCTGAAGTGCAATGGCGATCGTACCGTTCCGTTCTGTGAGTCGTGTGCTGTTGGGAAGGCCACCAGACAACCGTTCCCCAAGCGAGCTACAACGCGAGCCAAACACCCCATGGATCTCATGCATTCAGATGTGTTCGGTCCTGTCACTCCACCTACAATTGGTAACAGTGTTTATTATGTGTCTCTTATTGATGACTGTACTCGTATGAGTTTTGTGCGGTTTATTCACGCAAAATCGCAAGTGCATGAGACACTCAAACAGCTGATTACACAACTTGAGACAGAGACAGGTCGCAAACTCAAAACACTTCGCAGTGACAGAGGGGGTGAATACTGTTCCAAGCAGTTCAAAAGGTGGCTCGCCAGCAAGGGTGTCAAGCACCAGCTCACTGTAGCAGATGCACCACAACAGAATGGAGTTGCAGAGAGGTTCAATCGGGCCATCATTGAACGAGCACGTGTCATGCTACACCAGTCCAATTTGCCAAAGCGTTTTTGGGGTGAAGCAGTTCTGACAGCCTGTTATCTTCGGAATCGTGCTCCAACAGTGGCACTCTCTGGTCGTCGCACTTGCACTCCATATCAAGCTTGGCATGGTCGCAAGCCTGATGTCTCTCATCTTCGCGTTTTTGGCTGCATTGCTTATGCACACATCAAGAAACCTGGCTCCAAGTTTTCCCCTCGTGCAGAAAAGTGTCGTTTTCTTGGCTACTCTGAGGAATCCAAGGGCTATCGACTCTGGTCGATCTCTCGCAAGTCAGTCATCATTCGTCGTGATGTTGTGTGCGATGAGTCCTCATTTTGCCAAACTGCTCGAGATCAGGAGGAGAAGTTGTCAGAGTCAATGTTCTCAGTTCAAGATTCTGCACAAAGCCAGGAGGAGCCTCAGCATGTTGTAGTCTTTGCTCCAAGTGGACAGGAGGAGTCTGTTCCAGTTCAGCATTTGCAACCACCTGAAGTTGTGGAGCAGCCAGTAGAACCTGAAGAACCAGAGCCACAAGAAGTTTTCGTTGATGCAGATGATCAACATCCACCAGAAGCTGAACAACCATTGCCAGAGAAAAGCATCGGTCCTGGTTGGCGATCTCAGCGCCAGAACAAGGGCAAACATCCAGTTAGGGATGGTCATGCGCAGAGTGCTGCAGCAGCAGAGGCTGCTGAGCCCAAGTCCTGGTCACAAGCTATCAAATCGTCAAACGCTACTCACTGGCGTCAGGCTGCCCAGAATGAGATGAAGTCGCTCATTGGTTTTGACACCTGGGAGCTTGTTCCCCCTCCTGCAGGTCGTCAAGTCATTGGTAGTCGATGGGTCTTTCGAGCAAAAACTGATGAGCAAGGTCGAGTTCAGCGTTACAAGGCAAGGCTAGTCGCTAAGGGCTATGCCCAGAAGTATGGTGTCGATTATCTGGACATCTTTGCTCCAGTTGTTCGCTGGGAGTCAGTTCGGGCCTTGTTTGCTGTTGCTGCTTTGTCTGGCATGCAAGTTCATCAGCTCGACATAGAAACCGCGTTTCTCAATGGTCATCTCGAAGAGGAGGTGTACATGCAGCAGCCAGAGGGCTTTGTCGATTCCAAGCACCCCGATTTCGTGTGCAAGCTGAAAAGATCGCTGTATGGCTTGAAGCAGAGTCCTCACTGTTGGAACACTGAATTCCACAATGCTCTACAAGATCTGCAGTTCAAGCAAGCTGAATCAGACCCATGCATCTACACTGGCAGAGTCAATGGCAAGACAGTGTTGCTCGGTTTGTATGTAGATGACATCCTCATAGCAAGCGCAGACACAAAGGCATTGAAGCACACCAAGAAGCTCATTGCTGATCGGTTCAAAAGCAAAGACATGGGCGAGGCCAGTTACTTTCTTGGTGTAAGTGTTCGCCAGACAAGTAACGGTTTTTGGCTTGGACAGTCTGCCTATGCAGAGAAGGTTCTGCAGAAGTTCAAGATGCAGGATTGTCATGCAGTCGCAACACCTATGCAGCCATCAGTTACACTACTCAAGCGTGAGGCAGATGGTGACAAGTTTGACCAGTCCATCTACCAGTCTGCAATTGGTTCACTCATGTATCTTTCTGTCGCCACTAGACCCGACCTCACGTTTGCAGTTCATCGCTTAGCTCAGTTCTCCTCTGACCCGACTCCTCAGCATTGGAGCGCCGTGAAACACATCTTTCGCTATCTGAAGGGGTCGACTGATGTTGGAATCAATTTCCAGTGCAACGGCAATCGTCAGTTGGAGATGTATTCTGATGCAGACTGGGCGTCTGAAGCGTCTACAAGACGTTCTACCTCAGGCTATGTCTCATTGTTGGCCAGCGGTCCAGTTTCTTGGTCATCCAGATTGCAGAATATGGTTTCTCGATCAACAGCTGAAGCCGAGTTTGTTGCGTTGTCTGAAGCTGCGTCTGATGTTAAGTGGCTGAGAGCACTGCTGTCAGATTTGGGTCTCAAACAGATCAAGTCTACAGTAGTACATGAGGACAACCAAGCTGCAATCGCCATTTGCAAGAGACCAAACCTTGGCTCCCACAATCGCACTAAGCATTTGGATGTGCGACTCAAGTTTGTCTACGATTATGAGCAAGCTGGACTGATCAACGTTGTGTATTGTCCCACTAATGATCAACTGGCCGATTCTCTCACGAAGCCTACTCCAGCTAATCTGTTCCAGAAGTTCTGCAAGGGAGTGGGTTTGGGTACATAGCATTGTACAGTGCATCTGAGACACACACAGTTGCATCTTCGTTATTCCTATGTGCTGTGTGTGTGAACGTTTCTACGGACATTGTTGTAATTGCATTTCCGGGCCGACGTTTTAACTGTGCCTATTCTGTAATGCAATCTTTCTCTTTCAGCAGTGATCCGTTTTACTCCTCTGTTGCTATTGGTAATTATAATTTGAGGAGGAGTGTTGATTTTAGCAAATGTATAATTACGTACGTGTACGTACATGTCTGTCCGTTTGGTCAGGGCTACTATTTGCATATTGCGTATGCCAGTTACTTATTGTCTCTGCGCGAGTCTTATCAGCTCTGACCTTTACACTCTCGGCGCTACTTCCCTGCTGTGCGGCTGTATTATTACGACTGTATTGTTTTACCTTCGGCCCGGAATAAAAAGAACATCTAACGGTGTTCTCGCTCTACCACAAACTGCGCTGCGCTGCCCTATACCTATTCTATTACCTCAGGGACCACCCTGTACTTTGGAACAGGGGCAAGGACAGGAGGACCCATCAAAGTCAAAAAGTCGTGCGTGTGGAGCACTTCAGTGCAGTTAATTTCCGACCAGGTAACCACATTGACTCTTGAACACATCTTCAGTTTCACGCAAAGTTTTCTAGCAGCTTCGCCACTACGAACGCCCCTGATTATGATGGCAAGAGACTCGTTGACACGGTCTGACAGACTGTTTTGAACAGCTTTAGTTTTCCACACAAATTCAGCAGTTTTTCCTGAACGACTTTTTCACCAGCTTCAACACCAGTCTTTGACGCCAGTTTTATGAGCATCTGACACGCCGTACACTTGAAAAATCCACCTGGCATCTGACACAACCAGGCCGAGAAAATTTTGAGAAATTGGCCTTCAAATCTAATTTAAAAGCCTGAAGATAAAATAGACAGTTTTGGTACATAATTCATTCATTACTCTTAATTTTAGTCAATTTTTCCTTCTAACTCCACTGCAAGTGTACACCCCCTGGTACGCTACTGCAAGCAATCACTGTTAAGCTGGGGGTAGGCGTCATCGCGGCATATGTTCCAGTGGCAATCCAGGAAGGTGGCATGCAGATCGAAGTCAGCAAAACAGGAACAAGATACGTGACTGGGGGGAGGCGTTTCGTTACCATTTGGGGACTAGCCAGGTCGACCTGGGGCATTTTAGAGTCCGCTCGACAATCGCCCAGTGAGGGTATGTCGAGCTGCCCCGGAGGCGGTAACGTTCGACCTATAGTGGAGTTTCGACAATAAGTCACCTAAAGTACACTAGTGTCAAAAGTCACCTAAAATATCAAATAGTATCAAAAGTCAGCCAAACTACACTAGCAGTCGGGAAGGACCGTAAATTATTTGACAGTTTCCCTCAGCGGGGCGTTGATAAAGAACCAGCTAAAGTAAAACAGGTCGATTAATCATCTAAAGTTAAACAGAAACCATAAGTCACCTGTAATAAACTAGGCGGCCTTCGCGGCAGTTCCCACGGTTGGGCGTCGAATTCGGTTGCGAAGAAATCGGCGGGCGCCGACAAAAAGGCATCTGAAGTAAAACAGATGCATTAGTCATCTAAAGTAAACTAGTAGCCAAAAGTCAGCCAAAGTAAAATAGTTTACAGACAGTTCTTGTAAACTAGTATACCAACAGGGAAGATTATAGCCAAACTTTGAAAAGAAAAACTACTACTACGTAGTTTTAGTCGTCCATGCAACAGCCTAGCTAGGGAGATCAATACGTGCGCCGATTAGTGTTTCAAGTGAAGATCATTTTTGGTCATTTTTTGTCTAAAAAGGACCACCGCTATGGGGCTATGACGAAGATTGTTATATTTAAGCTTAATCGATAGCAAATTGTCATATCTACCCAAATGGTCTTGGGCAGACATATCTATCTGTCAACGCACTCGAATGCTCCGATTGTTTTACTAAGGGGATGTCGCGACTGCGAATTTTTCTTTTTTTCCATTTTTTTAATTTGTTGTTCAAGGATTTCTGAAAGTAAATGCGCCGAAATATCGAGGGGAGCGCGCCAGCGCTCGCCCTCTTAGTTTTTGGGGCGGCCCCCGTAGTTAGGTTAGCTTTTGGGGCCGCCCTCTCCGTACTAGGGCGACGCGCTCGCGCTCCCCTTTATATGTGAGACTTGGGCCCGCGCACATTTTTAAAAATTGAATCTTTAATAACTCTGGAATACAGGGATGTTGAGGGCTTGGGTTTGGTGTGTGGTGAGGCAGGTAGGTTGGTGATGTGTACTGGTAGTTAGGGGTGGATAGCTTTAATTGGCCTTGAGTAATTAGCAATTGAAAAAAAAAGTTTGACTTTTGAGGGGGGGGGCTGGACCATTCCAAAGAATGGTACTTAGCGCGAATTTCTGGGACACTGGTAGGTTGTGGAAGGTAAAGTTTCCCAGGGTCATGATGGGGCAACATTAGGCTTTCTAGTGGTAGGAATTTTTTTTTGCATAGGTACCCTGGAGCGTGCAGTAGGAGTGCGTTTGTTGCATAATCGCATTGCCATCGGTGAAGTTCCCTGGGTTTGTTTGTGAATTTGTTGGTTAGTAGCTTGTTAGAAGCAGAAAAATCGGGGCTCGGGGTAGTGAGGGGTGAGATGGAATCGGTTAATAGGTTCAAGAGTTATGGGTCCCCAAAGTTGGTTGGAGCGTCACTTTTTTCGGGAGCGCTGTTTGTTTCACTATGGATTTTGTAAGCGTGTTTTGTTTATTAAAATTTCTTCCGCACCATGGGGAGGTTTTGGCGGGAAATTTGGATTGTTGTAACGTTCTGGCATAGGTGGTTAGATGTAGGATTCGCCCTGCTGTCTCATTCGACAATAAATTGAATATGGAGGGGTGTTACCCTTACTTGGGGTACTTTCCATTGTTGTAGCGTTCCCCCAGGAATGATTGATTCTTGTGTAGGGCTAGATGTAGGCTTCACCCTGCTGTCTCATTGGCACAATTATTGTGTATGGAGGGGGTGTTACCCTTACTTGGGGTACTTTCCATTGTTGTAGCGTTCCCCCAGGAATGATTGATTCTTGTGTAGGGCTAGATGTAGGCTTCGCCCTGCTGTCTCATTGGCACAATTATTGTGTATGGAGGGGGTGTTACCCTTACTTGGGGTACTTTCCATTGTTGTAGCGTTCCCCCAGGAATGATTGATTCTTGTGTAGGGCTAGATGTAGGCTTCGCCCTGCTGTCTCATTGGCACAATTATTGTGTATGGAGGGGGTGTTACCCTTACTTGGGGTACTTTCCATTGTTGTAGCGTTCCCCCAGGAATGATTGATTCTTGTGTAGGGCTAGATGTAGGCTTCGCCCTGCTGTCTCATTGGCACAATTATTGTGTATGGAGGGGGTGTTACCCTTACTTGGGGTACTTTCCATTGTTGTAGCGTTCCCCCAGGAATGATTGATTCTTGTGTAGGGCTAGATGTAGGCTTCTGCCCTTCTGTCTCATTGGCACAATTATTGTGTATGGAGGGGGTGTTACCCTTACTTGGGGTACTTTCCATTGTTGTAGCGTTCCCCCAGGAATGATTGATTCTTGTGTAGGGCTAGATGTAGGCTTCGCCCTGCTGTCTCATTGGCACAATTATTGTGTATGGAGGGGGTGTTACCCTTACTTGGGGTACTTTCCATTGTTGTAGTGTTCCCTCTGGAATGATTGATTGTTGTGTAGGGCTAGGTGTATGGTTCACCCTGCTGTTTGTTTGGCACAATGATTCAGTATGGAGGGGGTGTTACTGTTAGTTAGGGTACTTTCCATTGTTGTACTGTTCCCCCAGGAATGATTGATTCTTGCATGGGGCTAGATGTAGGGCTCGGCCTGCTGTCTCATTGGCACAATAATGAGCCCCTCGCATGACAGGACCGATTGTTATGACTTTTTGTGCTGGGACACCAACTGGGAAGACTTGTCATCAGTAAGAAGTGCGCCAAATTCAAATCACTCAGGTACTGGCACCTTCTACTGAATCTAAATTGTCTTCAGCCTCCACGCCACCTCTGCCATTGGCTGCCTTCCAGATCATATTAGAACCACTTCGATCATCTAGCCCACCACTCATGATTCGGATGTCATCGATCTTCGCCGAAGTACTGTCCTGAGAATCGGCCGATTCGGAGTGGAAGAACGTGAAACTGCCGATTTTCCTTCAGCTTTCCACGATTCCCACTCTTCTATCTTCTGTAGTTCTTTGACATGCTCTCTCCTTCCAGGCACACCACTTCGATCCACTTCAAATCGCCCTGCCGCATACATGGGCCGGAAAAATCCGGAGGGGGGTAGGAGGGGGAGAAGACCTCGGGGGGGGGGGGGGGGGGGTCCCCCCAAAAAAGGCCAAAAAACCCCAAATTTGCCTTAAATACGCGAAAATTTCACCCTCAGGGATGGGGGGGTGGGTGGTTATCCGGCGAGGGGGGAATGTAGTATTTTTGGAAGGCAGAGGGGGGTATGGCCGGCTGAGGGGGATGGGTTTACCCCCATTACCCCCCTGGCCCATGTATGCCCTGCCGAAGTACTATCCCAAGAATCGGCCGATTTGGAGTGGAAGAAGCTGAAGCTGCTGATTTTCCTTCAGCTTTCTATTGTTTTAAGTCTTGTAGCTTCCATACTGCTTTGATACCTTCTGGGCCTCCAGCCACACCTCTTCTGATCCACTTTGAGTCGTCCTGCCGAAGTACTGCCCCACAATTGGCCGATTTTGGAGTGGAAAAAGGTGAAGCTGCCGATTTTGCTCCCGCTTTGCGTTATTTTAACTCTAGTAGATTCCATACTGCTTAAAATCGAAAATTTGCGTCACATATGCTTACTACAGCATCCAATCCGATCGGGGCCATCATATTCAGACTTAGCTAAGCGAGAGCGTTTGATTGAGTACCTAAATGCCCATGTTACGACGCAGCGTTAGAAAGTTAGAAAATTTGCATAAAAAATTTGCATATTCAAAATGTCAATATGCAAATTTTCGAACTTTTTAACGCTGCATCGTAACATAGGCATGTAGGTGCTCAATCAAAAGCTCTCGCTTAGCTAAATCTGAATATGATGGTGCCGATTGGATAGGATACTGTAGTAAACACATTTGATGCAAATTTTCTAACTTTGCAACATAACACTGCTTCCTAAGATACACAGTGTAGAATTTGCAGATTACAGTGTCAAACAGACTTGTCTAATGAGAGCTTTAAGTTAAGTGCAATAACTCATAGGTTAGGAAGCAGTGTTGCAAAGTTAGAAAATTTGCGTCAAATATGCTTACTACAGCATCCGATCGATCGGGGCCATAATATTCAGACTTAGCTAAGCGAGAGCTTTTGATTGAGTACCTACATGCCTATGTTACGACGCAGCGTTAGAAAGTTAGAAAATTTGCATAAAAAATTTGCATATTCAAAATGTCAATATGCAAATTTTCTAACTTTTTAACGCTGTGTCGTAACATAGGCATGTAGGTACTCAATCAAAATCTCTGGCTGAGCTAAGTCTGAATGTGATGGTCCCGATTGGATCTGATGCTGTAGTAAGCATATTTGATGCAAATTTTGTAACTTTGTGACACTGCTTGCTAACATAGGCGTTATTACGAGTTGAAGTAGATCGAAGTGGTGTGGCTGTAAGGAGAGAGCATGTTGAAGAAGTACAGAAGCTAGAAGAGTGGGAATCGTGGAAAGCTGAAGGAAAATCGGCAGCTTCACATTCTTCCACTCCAAATCGGCCGATTCTTGGGATAGTACTTCGGCGAAGATGGATGACATGCGAATCGTGAGTGGCAGCTAGATGATCGAAGTGGTTCTAATACGATCTGGAGGGCACCGAATGGCAGGGGTGCCAGTACTTGAGTGATTTGAATTTGGCGCACTTCTTACCGATGACAAGTCTTCCCGGTTAGGGTCCCAGCACGAAAACTCACAACATTCGGTCCTGTCATGCGAGGGGCTCATTGAATATGGAGGGGGTGTTACCCTTACTTCGGGTACTTTCCATTGTTGTACTGTTCCCCCAGGAATTATTGATTCTTGCGTGGGGGTAGATGTAGGGTTCGCCCTGCTGTTTTGTTGGCACAATGATTGATTATGGAGGGGGTGTTACCCTTACTAGGGTACTTTCCATTGTTGTAGTGTTCCCCATGGAATGATTGATTGTTGTGTAGGGCTAGATGTAGGGTTCACCCTGCTGTTTTGTTGGCACAATGATTGATTATGGAGGGGGTGTTACCCTTACTAGGGTACTTTCCATTGTTGTAGTGTTCCCCATGGAATGATTGATTGTTGTGTAGGGCTAGATGTAGGGTTGGCCCTGCTGTGGCGTTGGTAGAATGATTGAGTAGGGTTAGGGGGGTTAACTTTACTTGGGTTAGTTTCCACTCTTGAGCTGTCATTTAGCTCAGTTCAAGTATGATGGTGCTGAGTGGATTGCAAGTGTAGTGTGCAAATTTTGCAAGTTTTTGCAAGTGTAATGTGCAAATTTTGTAACTTTTTAAACCTGCTTTGTAACATAGACGTTATTGTAGTTAAATTGGAGATTTTGATTAGCTGAGTGGGAATATGATAGTGGCACTGGTTATCCATATGCAGTGTCATTCTAGGAGGCAATGTTTTGGCACCACCACTGAACACGCAGATGGAGCGTACGATTTCATCATGTATCAGCCACTTTACGCCCTTTATGGTACTGGCACGATATAAGGTGCCGGTACCTATAGTAAGCCCCCCCACGTTTGAGGACTGTCGTAGTACTATAAAGTACTATAATATATGGTGGTGGGATTCGTCCACTGTGACGGTACAGTACCACTTCATTCAAATTTCGTACCATATATGGTAGTCGTACCATAGGATGCATGTAGGATATATGGTACCGGTACCGGTACCCGTGGTCATGGGTAGGGGTCCCATATATGGTGCTAGTACCATAAACAGCATAAGCTGCCTCATGGTGTAAGGCCTCTGTGGTGAACGTGGAGTCCGTTGGGCTCTGTAAGCGGCCAGTGCTGATCGGAGCTTCAAGAAGCTAATAAAAGTTTCGGAAATCTCGGCAAAGTTCCACTTTGCCTCGCAAAGTGGCAGGGTGCTTAGTTTTTGGATTATGTACAGTCGAGCATAAAAGGATCGGAAACCTATTTAGGCCTAATGGTGCTTACAGTATGGCCAAGAAATAATCCTATAGTATGAGGGATTCTTCAAAAGCTTACCTTAAATAATCTAACAAAACATTTAAGAGTAAAAAAATTTACGATTGCACTGTCTAATTTTTGAGTAAGAGTAAAGAAGGTGGCCTAAAAACTAAATCCGGCGTTCGGGTCCACCTTTCTGATTCTGTGGTAACAATTTAAAATTGGTGTTGAAATATAGCCGTTTTGTGAATTAACTTGAACGCCGGATTTAGTTTTTAGGCCACCTTCTTTACTCTTACTCAAAAATTAGACAGTGCAATCGTAAATTTTTTTACTCTTAAATGTTTTGTTAGATTATTTAAGGTAAGCTTTTGAAGAATCCCTCATACTATAGGATTATTTCTTGGCCATACTGTAAGCACCATTAGGCCTAAATAGGTTTCCGATCCTTTTATGCTCGACTGTACATAATCCAAAAACTAAGCACCCTGCCACTTTGCGAGGCAAAGTGGAACTTTGCCGAGATGTATCTAATGTAGGCCTACTCATGTGGAAGAATTGGTAGCTATCTTTAAAAAGATGACCAAGAAAACTTCTTTTTTCTATTCTTTTCATAGTGATGAATGGTCGTCGTTTGAAAAGAGCCACCGTCCTGGAGTTTCGATCCCAATCTTTCTAACTGTGCTTATTCTGTAGTTATGGCAATGGTCTACCGATCAGGCCTTGGGAACGAATGTACGTCTATGCTATGCGTATGAATTTTATAGCAACTTTTCTAAGTGGGGTTCCGGGGGTAATCGGCCGCTAACTTCCGGCACAATTGGTGCGTCAGTTCAGTTGGTGTAGTACGTAGTAGTGGTTTTTAATAGGCCGCAAAGCCACTGTGCTCGAGCGCGACGTTTGTGCGCTCATCCACTCGGTGGGGAAAGTTTTTTGCCGCAAAGAATTGGTGGTCGGCACAAAGTTCCACCCAGACCACAAAGCTGGTTATAAATGGGAACCGACCGACTGGATCTGCCGTTGCACCGAAAGCCGCTCCCCAAAGCATGCTTGCTTGTGTTGGAGGAAAAGAAGATCAACCAACGACGTCAGGAGCTGTGTGAGACCAGCAATAAGGCCTATACCGGTTTAGTGCATATCGCCGGGCGGCCGTTAGGATCTGACGACAGCACCGTTACGTCACCATGCCAGGCGCTCTCTTGGCAACTGGCACGCAACCGCATGGCTCAGTGGCGTATCCAGGGGGTTGTAGGGTGGGTACACCACCTTTGAGGTGGAGGTAGGAAGAGAAAGTCTGTCAAAAATAAGCGAAACTAATGAATTATGTATCAAAACTGTCTATTTTGTGCTCAGAATGCCTTTTAAATGCGTTTTTGAAGGCTACAATTTCAAAATTTTCTCGCCCTGGTCGGGCGCCACTTTAAACTGCTAAAACTTGTAATTTCTGTTAATTTTAAGCCTGTAATGTGTTTTAAACGCGTTGTTGAAGGCAAATGTTGCTAAATTTTCTTACCCTGGCAGGGCAGCGGCCCAACCAGGCACTTTCAACATTTTACACCCCCTTTCCGAAATCCTAGATACGCCAGTGGCATGGCTAGGAGTGGCTTGGCAGTGAAAGAAGGGCACAGCGTCCGAGATGACGATTCAGGGGTCGTGAAATGGACCGCGCGGGTCTGATCGTGGGGTCGTACATTGTATGGCCCCCGCCACATCGGATCGGCCGCTCAATCGATGAAATAAGGCGATATGACGAGAGCGCGTAATCTGAGATAGCATGCCATGCAGTAATTGGTTGTGGGTGGATGTGCTGGTGTGTCAGTATATAAAACAATAATCTAGAAATCAAAAGCAGTTGTTTGATACCGCATTCAGTCATATTTGTTAAAATTTACAATTTGGGTGAGCATGTTTTACAGGATTTGTTCCGAGACCAAAAACATCACTATCTACAAATCTTTCTATTTGTGACCGTCTGCTTAAGTATAGCTGAACTGAGCAGTTCGCATTTAGAAAGCTTGCTTTGCTGTTTTTCCTCGTTTACCGTCAGAGGAAGTAAGAGTGCCGACCTGCAAACAAAACAACACGAGCAATGGGAAATTCATTATCTGCGTCGGTGCCGTCCACGCAGCCAGTGGAAGCATTCCTGGCTGATCTCAGTGATTTCGACTTCAAATGCAGGTTGGGTTTTTTCTGTTATTTACCCGACCTTACGCACGCTAATTTGTAAGTAGCTAGCATACATGTACTAGGGGGTTTGGGGTGTTACCCCTAGTCAGAAAGACCGATTCCAATTGTTTTTGTAAGCCCTTTTATCGTTTTTTGCTTGTTTTTAGTTCTAAAACGCTATTTGGCAGCTTAAAATAGCGATTTTTAGCCTCCTACTGAGAAAAAACATGCTAAAAACGCATTTCCAGGCGTTTTGGGAGTTTTTAAAATTTTGGACCCCTCTGGGCGAACCCTCCTCAACCCCCACCTAGCGATCGACCGGAGTCCCGGTTCCTGTGCTGACGGGTGCCGGAACCAGAACTTTTTGATTTTGCGCTCTTTTTGGAAACAGACCTGCTAAATTCCGTGACAAGTCGCTAAACACCATTAATAAATCACCAAAAACTTTAGGCAACAATTTTGATTGATATCACTATTTTCTCAGAAGTTCACTTTGTCGGTAATTTACTGCAGCCCAATGGTGCTTAACATTTTACAGTAGTTTCAGTTGGAAAATTTTAGTTGACTCGATATTTTAAAGCCAAAATATACAAAAGCAGAAATCTTAAACAGGTAGGAGATAAATAAAAAAGGCAAAATCATCAAAAGTGTGTGTGGGTTTCTGTAGAGAAATGAATCATTCGTAAAGAAATCAATAAACCACCCCAATCAATTTTTGGTGCTTAAACACTCTTTGGACAGGTGAAACAGTAATGTTTGCATGGCAGTTGTGCCTGTTCTAACTTTAGTAAATCACCCTGTAATTGTCTCCTGCAGTTTTCAGCTAGCATTTTGGTTCTGGGAGCAGACATTGGCAAAATCGGGGGGGGGGGGGGCTGAGGGGGTTGGCCCTCCTCAGGCTCTGACCCCTACCCCCCCTCCCTCGGCCGGCCGCTACCCCCCTCAGGAATTTTTTGGAAGAATTTTGTATAGAAAATTATGATAAAAATATGCCTGGACTAGGTGTAAATGAGCTCAGAATAGCTTATTTTAGCTTACTTTAATGAAAAATAAGCCAAAAGACCTTGATTTTAGCCAAAAATCGGACTTTTTGCCTTACCACCCCCTCAGCCCCCCATCAGGCGCTCCTGCCCCCCTCAGCCCCCCCTCAGAAATTGAAAATTCTACCCCCCCTCAGCCGAAATGCTAGCCCATGTCTGTCTGGGAGCCATTTCAAATTTTTAACCTCCTGTGTATGTGGTTCCGACGGAATTTGTGTAGTTTCGATCCGGTTCAGATCGATGGCTACCCCCACCTGACAGAAAACCTCCCTTCACCTCCCTCCATGCCGGCCCGGACCTGTCACATTTAAAGTTAGTGACTTGGAAAGCTTACTGATCAAAAGCCAAATATTCTGGCCGGACGGCTACATCAAGTCTGCTAGAGGATAGAGATGTGTCTTGTTGACTTAACATAATATTTCTTTGCAGTCTTGGAAGCACTCGATTCATGAAAGTGGCTAGAGGGCTGAGCGCGTAAGTTGTTTGTTTCTTGTAGGCGGCACCACCCATCGTTTACAGTCAACGCTGGAAGGTGATACGGTTCCGCTACTTTACTGTATATCGTACTGTACTGTAATTGCTGAGGGCTAACGTAGGTCAGAGAAGGAGCTTGGGTTCTGTGTCTGGTGCAGAGAGCAGTAAGTTTCAGGGAAGGCTGGTGTGTTGTCAAGGTGTTCGTGCGTCAAGACCCATCCTTCGATCTCAACCCCTATCGGCAACATTTGGAGTATCTGCGATCGGTACTTGGCTCCTGCTCAAATTGTGCACCGTTCGAGAAAATCTTGGTATACCCTCCGTTCAGTTCTTTGCATGTGTTCAGTGGCTGCAGTGCAGGTAACGGAGAAGGCGGCCATTCTGATGCGGCAGTACGGCGCGTTGACGCTGTACGATCGAATCACCACCAAGCCCTACCTGACCGACATGGAGAAGCGCTGGATTGCCTTTCAGTTGCTCAAAGCCTTGCAACAATGTCAGTCGGCCAAGAACGCCTGTCACGGTGACATTAAAAGTCAGAACATTTTGATCACCAGCTGGGGCTGGTTGCTGCTGACAGATTTTGCTGCCTTCAAGCCTGCTTTCTTACCTTACGTTAGTTCTGGTCCAGTGCTTCGTTCGTGCCGCTACTACTGCTGTCTTGCAGGACAATCCAACCAATTTCACTTACTACTTTGACACGAGTCGAAAGCGGACTTGCTACTTGGCACCGGAGCGGTTTCTGTCTACGGCTGAGGTGCAACACAATCAGTCGAGGGCACCCGACGTTCCCATGGTGGCCTTTACAGAAGAAAACTGCACTGCCGCTTTGCTCTCGCCTGCTATGGATATATTCTCGGCCGGGTAATGGCATTTCTTACGTATACAACCACCTTGTATGGTAACGCTCATACGTGAGCCGGAAAATCTGGACATTGACAAATCGTTGTCACGGAGTTTTCCGAAAAAATCGCCAAGTCACTACTGTAAAATTTCTGATTTTCATCCTAAAAGTTAAAAGTAAGCGAGGGAGGCCTGGTCGGCGAGTGTAGGGGTAACACCCATTGCTCCCGCGGCCTGTGCATCGTATCGCTTTGATCTAGGCCTGAACTGACACTATGGACTATGGAATGGAATAACTTTATAACACAGTAAAGTGTCGAGTGACATACTTGGACTGGAAAAAGCATTGCATTTACATTACATTACAAATAGGACTGGTAGTGGTAACGGCCATACATGGGCCGGAAAAATCTGGAGGGGTACGATAAACGTCCAAAAATCGCCTATTTTGCCTTGAGAATTTTTTTCCGCGATGGGAGTATGGCAGACTGAGGGGAGGGGTAATCCCACAGCCCCCGGCCCGTGTATGGTAGCTAGCGGTATGACTTGCCAAGTTTTGCAGTCAGGCACCTAGCGAATAATGGTGCCTCCAGCACATTGTATGAAATTTGAACTGAGTGCTAGACATGAAGTACTAGCACTTCGGCCGAGGGGAGGTAGAATTTTGAAATCCTGATATGGGCTGAGGACATGGTAAGCCAAGAAGTCCGATTGTTGGCAAAAAATTATAGGCTTTGGCTTATTTTTAGTTAAAATAGGTTAAAGTAAAGCTATTTTTAGTTGATTTGTATTTAATTTAAGCTTAGTTTTATCATTGTTTTTCTATGCAAAGTGCCTCAAGAATTACTGATGGGTTTTATAGTCTGCCTGACATAACCTAGGTGAGATACTGAGAAGGGGCCCAACCCCCGCAAGCCCTCGGTACCACCACGCTGGCAGAAGGTAGGTAGGGGTAACATGGAGTCCGTAGCAAATACGGCGTTAAATGCTTGACTGAAATATCGTTACCATAATGCCCTTAAATGCCTGACTGATAGAGAGGGTGGTGGTGTGTTGCAGATGCGTGCTTACCGAACTCTTTACCGACGGTCACTTTCATTTCGACCTCAGTCAGCTGCTCAATTATCGCAAGCAAAGTGCGCCGAACGTCTCCAAAATCATGACCGCTCTTCCCGACAACCCCCATTTACGCGACATGATAATGAGAATGATTGCCAAAGATGCCACTAAACGACCGACGGCCACAGAGATTTTGCATCGCTACAAGGGAACCTTGTTTCCGGCAGTTTTCTATGACTTCCTTTGGCCCTATATGGAAACTTTTACTAAGCATCCTTTGAACACAGTGGACGAATGGCTTATGAAGTACTTTTTGTTATTCTTTGTATATTCTTTCTATTTGCATGTTGCAGATTGAGCGCCGATTTCGAACTGTTTGATCAGCAGTTCGAGGGCTGTGACACGTCTGGAGAAGAAGGCTCCGTCTGGTTGATTCCCTTGACTGTAGTGACGTCCCTGATTCGCTCCCTTAATTACTGTGACAGCAGACTGGAGGCTCTGAGGTTGTTGGAGAAGTTTGCAAAGCAGTCTTCTGACAAAGTCATTCTGGACAGAATACTTCCCTACATTGTGAGTTGACTGTCATTGTCTTCATGCTTGTTGCTATCGCTCGGGCAACTTCCTTTATATGCCTGGTTGCCTTTGCTCAATTAAAATCCAAATCAAGTTTTTGGCGGAAAGTTAGAGTTTCGGGCGCGATTTTTTGGAATATTGATAAACAATTCGAGGACTTTTCGTTCATTTACGTAGAAAATGTGCTCAAGGACAGTTTGTGTCCTGAGCCCTCCATGAGCCTCATGCACACGTATGATTATCTTTGTA
>JASANB010006665.1:0-11874 GCA_030248155.1 Sabatieria punctata
TACCGAAAAATTCATTCGTTTCACTATTCGTTCGCGCACTGCTCGATAACACCGTAACCTAGTGTAGGTCCATACTGTAATAAGGAATCGTGTAAAGACTTGAGTCCTTATCGCGTCAGGAAAAAGAGCCGTTTATGCTTTGCAGCGGCTGAAATCAAATAGTGGCACCACAGCGTACATAGGTGCGGGCCGGTGATCTCCGGATCAATATTTAGCGCTATTTAGCAGGCGGTAGATTTATTTAGCAAATCGAACAAAATTTAGCTGGCCCGTTAGATATATTTTGCGATCGCTTCTACGGTCTGTCAACGTACCGTCTAAACAACAAAAATTCGATTTATTTTTGGAAATCATGATGACTGATTCTTCCGGTCTGCTGGTGCAGACGTGTTTTTCAGACTTTTTGTAGTGGGAAGATTTGTAAGTAGTTCCAGTTTATTTAGCTGATCGTCTAAAATGCAACGTCGTGGCCGTGGTCGTCCAAAGACGGGATTCGGCGTTCCTTGGGAACAAAAAGAAATAACACAGCTAATCTATCAATACGGTCAGAGGTCATAATGGCAAAGCTGCTGTAAGTGGATTGCGTAGTTATAATCCTGTTAATTATCTCCTTTTTCGTTTCTTCAGGGCATGTGTCAAGATGGCCCACAGAAACGGTGCCACCGGTACACCTGACGAGAATTGGCACACCGAGATAGCAGTGGTACCTACGTAAGCCCCGAAAAACAGATTGATTAATACGTTGTTTGCTTTAGGACTGTCCTAAGCAAAACAATGGCTATGACTGCGGCGTTTTCGTATTAGCCTTTGCCGCTGTGCTTGCTTCATCCAAGAATGCAGCTGTTGTTTCCCAAGTAAGAAAATTTACAGACTCGATATATGTTGTATACTTATCAACGTTTTAGAATGACATGCCGCTTTGGCGTCAATTTACGGCATTCTGCAGCTACTGTGGTAAAAATAAGCTTTATCTGCTTGATTTTTCGTTGTAGGATTACTGGTCTGATTAGTTCGCTCTTTCTTCTGTCGCGATTCTTCTGTAGTACATGTGTCACCTCATTCTATATATTCTATGCTTTACGCTGGATTCTTGAAGCGTTCCTGTAGTAAAAATGCATCTAGTTAGCTTCTAGTTTTCGTGCCAGTTACAAGTTGAGAGTTGTTATGTTGTTCTGTGAGTTGCCTAATCTGTGATCTGTGACCTTAGTAAATAAAGAATACTATAACGCCTAGACGATCTTTCTTAGTAATGCATAGAATGTTTTTGAATAATATGCGGTTTCGCACTAATTTCGACCCTAAGTAGAGATATGGCACGGTTTCGAACGCCTTTCAGTTGAGGAGAGGCTTGGTTGGAACTGAATTCGTCACGGGTAGATTAAAGAGTGCTAAGTGGTCTTTGCTTAGTAAAACCTTTTTCCCCATAGAGTTTGCTTGTGGCCCGGCGGACAGAGACGGCGGCAAGCAGCAAGAGTTACCGTTGTGAAATCAACAAAGAACGCGTTTGTACATTAAAAGTGGTTGTGCTCTAGTAGGTTAATCCGAATCTTCGGTTTTCTACATCAGGTCAGGTGTATGTGCTTCAAGAACACTCTGTTTCACTTCACAGCATTGCAGAAGCCGAAACAATCTGAAATTGCATTTGGACCACTTTGGTACAGACCGCCTAAACAATGGGCCACTTTGATCGGGAGATACCAACGACGCACCGCGTACATAGACTCTATGATATAGACCAGTCAGGCACTTCTTAACTAGCGTAGCGGACTATACAGTACCGTACGCATGGAGGCTGTGGTAACCAAAAGTATACAATATGGGACTGCAGTGGAATTATTTTGCAGCCAAACAAAATGATACAATAGTCTTTCAGAGCCCATTGCCGGAACAGTCGAATGAAAGCGTGCAAAGGAACACGGTAGGACTGCAGTACAACGTTTAACAGTACTCGGGTAGATTCCTAACTTAGTGCCACCTACAGTATGTACTATAACAGTCAGGTGCCAGACTGTATAACCTCATCCAAATTGGGGATTGGGATTGGATAGTCAACAGCGACCCATTCTTTCAGTACTCCAGAAACTCTGACTGACGAATGGCAAAAGATTGTAGATAGTTCAGGCAGACGTCTAAGACGTTTACTCTTTTGTTACCACTTGGGCAACGGGCCCACAAATCGCCAGAGATTGACATAACATGCGGCCCTTAACACACTTCACTTACGTCTACTCTACTTATCAAGACTATACGCTGTGCTAACTGAATTGAATCAAGGTGAACAAAGAACAAAAACATTAACAAATGGAGGCTTTGGTCTTAGCACTCCGAATGCAGAGCGTGCGGTAGTCTACAAAGAGATCGGTTTCGCCATTTTCCCGCCGTAGTCGCAATTCCTTCCGCAAGTCAAAAGCTTTCTTAGCTTGCCACGGCGTCAGATCACAACCAATGTAGACAGATGCATACTGGGCCTTTGCAGACAGAGCCTTTCTTTTTCGTTGCATGATGGTCTGTTTAGTCACTTGGTCTTTCAATTCCACCACAACCTTACGATTCGTGTCTGCACCAAGAGTCCGAATATTCAAAATATTTAAGCAGTCAATAGACAGGTCAGAAAACAGATCGTTTACTAGTGCAGGGATGTCCTTACTGTCTGTCGCTCGAGTGAAGAGTCCATTAATGGCAAAAGCGGTCTGGTTTTGTTTAGTCTGGTTACAGAAGCAAATACTATACAATGTAGTATATTTCAAAATGGAGCGAATTCTGTGTTTTTGCGAATAACTCCTTATGGCTGCGTCGGAGCGTTTTTTGTCTCATAACCAAAGTTGTAGAGGGGCTCGAGCTCTGTACTACAGTGTAACATAATCTGCGCAACGCTCCCTTGTAACGCTAATTTGCGCAATGAAAAAAATCAGGTTTTTCTGTAGCTGGGCTGAATGCGATTTTTTCGGTGAATCTGAATATACGGACCGTGGGGATTCGGGAAATGTAGTTATATTTGCCGTAGGTCCAACGGTTCCAAAGTTAGACACCTAAATTTGACCAAAAATGCGAAAAATGGCCAATTTTGGCGATTTTCACTTTTCTGGGGGCGGGATTGAAATAACTCGGGACCAACCCTACCAATTTTGGCTGAAATTCACATATATGGTGTAAAATTTAGTTTTACATCGATTGAGGCACATGTCGCTGGGTTTTTCCGTGGGGGGGGGACCTTTTTCAAATCCCAAATAGGGTTTTGGGACCAAGTCCAAAGTGGGTTTTGCGACCTTTTTTGGGGTCCAAAAGTGGGTTTTGTCGACCTTTTTTGGGGTAAAAAGTGGGTTTTGTCGACCTTTTTTAGAGATTTTGGGGCGAAAAATGGCTTCAAAACCCTATTTGGACCATACATGTCGCTGGGTTTTTCCGTGGGGGGGGGGGACCTTTTTGAAATCCCAAATAGGGTTTTGGGACCAAGTCCAAAGTGGGTTTTGCGACCTTTTTTTGGGGTCCAAAGGTGGGTTTTGTCGACCTTTTTTTGGGGTAAAAAGTGGGTTTTGTCGACCTTTTTTAGGGATTCTGGGGCGAAAAATGGCCTCAAAACCCTATTTGGACCGAAAAAAGCCTTTAAAACCCTGTTTTTGCATTAAAAATGCCTTAAAAACCCTGTTCCGGTTAAAAAAATGCCTTAAAAACCGAATATTGAGGCAACGAATGTAATAAAAAGCTGTTTTGCGCTCAAAATACGTATTGAATATGAGTTTCAGCGATAAAATACTGATTGAAATGCGATATATTGACTAAAAATAGTTCACAGAACCCTAATTTCAATTCTGAGGCACGCGCAAAACCCTGTTTTGACTTATAAGTACTGTTGTTTGGTATTGGGTTTTTCGTTTGTGTATGTGTATGTGTATACACATTTACATTCATTGTGTATGGTAATTTGTGTATACACATTCAACAAAACAATGTGTATTTTTGTGTATATATTTGTGTATGTGTATTGTACTAAAAATGCAAATTTTTTGTAGATGTTGAGCCAGAAATGCTAAGAAAATCAAATCTCTCAATGCCTGTTGCTTTAAACCTTGGATAGCTTTGAAATCGAGTTACTTAGGCCATTTGAAGGCTTTATCAGGATATCTCCGTTTATTACTGCAGCAAAAACATCGAAATTTTACGATTCGGTACGAAATTTTACCGACTTTTGCTGATCAAATACACATACACAAAAATACACATTTCGAGTAGTGTTTGTGTATGGTAATGTGTATCTGAATTTTCAATGTGTATGTGTATGTGTATGTGTATACACATTGAAAAAACAATGTGTATTTTTGTGTATGGTAAATGTGTATGTGTATACACAAACAACAGTACTTATAAGATTACTAAAAAACCATATTTAGTGATTTAAATGCAGTTCTTAAACCCTGTTTAGGGTTTCTAATCAACCTAAAAACCCTTTCTAGGCTTTCTAGCCAGTGCTAAAACCCTGTTTAGAGTTTCAAAGTAACCTAAAAACCCTAATCAGGCTTTGAAAGTAACCTGAAAACCCTAATCAGGTTTGAAAGTAACCTAAAAACCCTAATTAGGGTTTCAAAGTAACCTGAAAACCCTGTTTAGGGTTTCAAAGTAGCCTAAAAACCCCAATCAGGGTTTAAAAGTAACCTGAAATCCCTGTTTAGGGTTTCAAAGTAGCCTAAAAACCCTAATCAGGGTTTGAAAGTAACCTGAAAACCCTAATCCGGGTTTAAAAGTAACCTGAAAACCCTAATCAGGGTTTCAAAGTAACCTGAAAACCCTGTTTAGGGTTTCAAAGTAGCCTAAAAACCCCAATCAGGGTTTAAAAGTAACCTGAAATCCCTGTTTAGGGTTTCAAAGTAGCCTAAAAACCCTAATCAGGGTTTGAAAGTAACCTGAAAACCCTAATCCGGGTTTAAAAGTAACCTGAAAACCCTGTTTAGGGTTTCAAAGTAGCCTAAAAACCCTAATCAGGGTTTAAAAGTAACCTGAAAACCCTAATCAGGGTTTCAAAGTAGCCTAAAAACCCTGTTTAGGGTTTTAAAGTAGCCTAAAAACCCTAACCTGAAAACCCTGTTTAGGGTTTCAAAGTAGCCTAAAAACCCTAATCAGGGTTTGAAAGTAACCTGAAAACCCTAATCAGGGTTTGAAAGTAACCTGAAAACCCTAATCAGGGTTTCAAAGTAGCCTAAAAACCCTAATCAGGGTTTGAAAGTAACCTGAAAACCCTAATCAGGGTTTGAAAGTAACCTGAAAACCCTAATCAGGGTTTCAAAGTAGCCTAAAAACCCTGTTTAGGGTTTCAAAGTAGCCTAAAAACCCTAATCAGGGTTTGAAAGTAACCTGAAAACCCTAATCAGGGTTTGAAAGTAACCTGAAAACCCTGTTTAGGGTTTCAAAGTAGCTTAAAAACCCTAATCATGGTTTAAAAGTAACCTGAAAACCCTGTTTAGGGTTTAAAAGTAGCCTAAAAACCCTAATCATGGTTTAAAAGTAACCTGAAAGAAAACCCTGTTTAGGGTTTCTAAGCATACATGGGCCGGGGGGGTCTGGGGGGGGGTTTGCCCACCCCCCAACTTGGGCTCGACCCCCCCAAACGACCCCACCCACCCACCTGAAGCCGACTTTTGTTCCTGACCCCACCCACCAAAATCGCCGCGACCCCCCCAAACCGGCAGGCCCACCCCCAAATTTTCGGATTTTGACTACCCCCAACCCATTTTTCCGGCCCATGTATGTTTCTAAGCAGTCTAAAAACCCTAATCAGGGTTTGAAAGTAACCTGAAAACCCTAATCAGGGTTTCTAAGCAGTCTAAAAACCCTATTTAGGATTTCCGACCCTTACAAAACCCTGTTTTGGGTTGTATGGCAGCCGAAAACCCAATTTTGTGCCGCAGAATGTATTGTCTGGGCTAAAATTTTCTTTACTTTGGAATCCAAAAGTGGGTTTTCAGGTCCCCCCCAAAAAATCCGCTGGGGGGGGACTTTTGCCGAAAAATCGGGCTTGGGGGGGGCCGGCCCCCCCTTTACCCCCCCCCCCCAACGACATGTATGATTTGGACCGAAAAAGCGTTAAAAAACCTGTTTTTGCATTAAAAATGCCTTGAGAACCCTGTTCAGGTAGAAGAAAATGCCTTAAAAACCGAATATTGAAACAATGAATGTAATAAAAAGCTGTTTTGCGCTCAAAATACGTATTGAGCATGAGTTTGAGCGATAAAATACAGATTGAAATGCGTTATATTGACTAAAAAAATAGTCCAGAGAACCCTAATTTCGATTCTAAGGCACGCCCAAAACCCTGTTTTGACTTATAGGATTACTAAAAAAACCCTATTTAGTGATTGAATGCAGTTCCTAAACCCTGTTTAGGGTTTCTAATCAACCAAAAAAACTCTCTAGGCTTTCTAGCCAGTGTTAAAGCCCTGTTTAGGGTTTCAAAGTAACCTGAAAACCCTAATCAGGGTTTAAAAGTAAGCTAAAACCCCTAATCAGGGTTTGAAAGTAGCCTAAAAACCCTAATCAGGGTTTGAAAGTAACCTGAAAACCCTGTTTGGGGTTTCAAAGTAGCCTAAAAACCCTAATTAGGGTTTAAAAGTAACCTAAAACCCCTGATCAGTGTTTAAAAGTAGCCTAAAAACCCTAATCAGGGTTTGAAAGTAACCTGAAAACCCTGTTTAGGGTCTCAAAGTAGCCTAAAAACCCTAATCAGGGTTTCAAAGTAGCCTAAAAACCCTAATCAGGGTTTAAAAGTAACCTAAAAACCCTAATCAGGGTTTAAAAGTAGCCTAAAAACCCTAATCAGGGTTTAAAAGTAGCCTAAAAACCCTAATCAGGGTTTAAAAGTAACCTGAAAACCCTGTTTTAGGGTTTCCAAGTAACCTAAAAACCCTAATCAGGGTTTCTAAGCAGTCTAAAAACCCTATTTAGGATTTCTAAGCCTTACAAAACCCTGTTTTGGGTTGTAGGGTAGGCGAAAACCCAATTTTGTGCTGCAGAATGTATTGTCTGGGCTAAAATTTCCTTTACTTCGGAATCCAAAAGTGGGTTTTCAGGTCCCCCCAAAAATCCGCTGGGGGGGACTTTTGCCGAAAAATCGGGCTTGGGGGGCCGGCCCCCCCTTTACACCCCCCAACGACATGTATGATAAGAACCCTGAAAAATTGACCCTGATACAGTAATCGCGGTTTTTCCAAGATTAGGTCATTTAATTTTTTCTATGGTTGTACGTATGTATGTAGTAGTTTAAGCCCTCCACTGTGGTTAAAAATGTACTTTTAAGTGTTTTGAATCGATCTCAGGCCTTTCTGAAGCCATTTGGATACTGCAGTATGTATGTGGTCCTGACACGAAAACTGCATTTTGTCAGTTTACGTTGTTTTTGTTCTAAGGAAATGTTCAAAGGAGTTATTCGCAAAAAAACACAGAATTCGCTCCATTTTGAAATATACTATAGTGTCATGCCAATTGAGTTCAAGGTTTGTTTTGCTTCTATCTCCGCGGTCAAACTGAGCAGTAGGAGTAGAGTGTTGCAGATGCCGCAACGGCAGCAGAGGCAGATGGAGGAGTGTTGACGCCAATATTGGTCTTGGTGGTAGTGGTTTTGGTATTCATTTTCCTTACTATACTCATCGTCTGTCTGATTATACGCCATCGACGCTTACCTCCACGAGTCACACCAGTCACCCCTCACTCTTTCACCGCAACTGAGGTTTGCTTTTTGTTTGTTTAACAAAACAGTCGCAGTTTTCAGACCTTAGGGGCCGTTCATAAACGACGTCGTTCCAGAGGGGGGGAGGGGGGGTCGGCTGAAATGCGACGATAGACGACGCACCAGGAGGGGGAGGGGGTTAGCAAAAAACGACGTCGCTTTTTTCGGAATTTTAGGGTACTTCAATTACATTATTTTCGATTTATGCACATTCTATCAAACGTTTCTCCATACAGAAAAGCTTCCCAGAGCGGTTGTAGGGATTTATTCTATTGATTGTGCAGTATGGTAACAAGAAAACGTCACAGTACTCTATGTACTGCCGTTTTATTGGGGGGGGGGGGGGTAAACCGAAAACGACGTCGCCGTAGGGGGGTCCCCAAGAAACGACGCAAGGCGATTTTGGGGGGAGGGGGGGTCCGAAAAATCGGGATTTTGGAACGACGTCGTTTATGAACGGCCCCTTACATATATGGGGCCATCCATAAACTACGACGTTCAGAGAGGGGATGAGGGTGGTTGGTTAAAACGTCGCAGGGGTGGGGGGCTGGTGTCGAAAACGTTGGCTACTTTCTCGGTGCCTAGGATAGGAAGCTTTTGTCCACAACTATATTACAAGGAAAACTCAACGAAGTTCATGTTTTCAAACGCCAAAATGGTAGTTCACTGTCAACAAATTTCTTTTTCACAGCTTCTACAGTGTCATGTCGCTTTTATTGAAAATTTTGGACACATGTAGGACACGAGACAGTACCAAGTTTAGTCGGTGGGGGGGGGGTCAACCAAAAACGTTGTAGTTTTTAGGGGGTTGTGCTGTAAACGTCGAAAAACGTTGGGAGGGCGGTAGAGGTACCAAATTTTGAATTTTTGAACGTCGTAGTTCATGGACTGCCCCTAACTGGTAGTAAACAAGAGAAACATTGGAAGTCGAGAAAAGAAGAACAACAATCACAAGTTTTTGACAAGACGAAAAGGAGGACACGACTCAAGAAGAAGGGTCTGGAGAAGTTTTAACAGCTCACTACAACTGATTCATGTAACTGGATGTATTGGACTAACTTCGCTGCTCTGAGTCTGATAAAGCTATTCTGACAGAAACGCTAATAAACTTTGAATTTTGCAGAAATAACGCCAATTCTACAATTGTATTCTGCACTACATAACTCAACTCAGTATGTCCTGAAAATGCTATTGTTTTACAAACAGAAAATAGACGCAGTGTGCGATTAAACCACTCCCACCACGTCGAGCCGGCCCGTTTTCTAGGCGCTGCCACGGGTGCAACGTTTTACCCCACTGCTACACGGATCTGGAACTCACTCGAACCATAGAGTTCTAGATATAATATGGAGGTTTCAGCTGCGCCAACAGGGCATTGACGCGTTCACCATTGTAGCCCATAGTAGGCCGGCGCTGCCAGCGGCCGCGAGCAGTGTGTTTGTTTTGCGCCTTGGCAGCAGGCAGCCTAGCTTTCTTTTGGTTAGTAGCAAGTCGATTGCTGTTCGTTTTTTCGCAGATAAAATAATTTTGTGCCTTCTCTCCTCAGACTGACGATAACATGCTCAGCTTCCCTTTCTGCCTAGCTGGCATAGGTAGAGATATCACCTTATTTTAGGTATCTTTTACTGTCTTGCTTTTCGACTGTTATTATTGTCAGCCATCCTACCGTCACTGCTGGCCGCTGCTCGTCGCTGTTGGCCGCTGCTCGTCGCTGTTGGCCGCTGCTCGTCGCTGTTGGCCGCTGCTCGTCGCTGATCGTCGCTGCTGTTGCTGCCAGCCACTGCTGCGGCCGGTCGGTCGGCCGCCAGTGTGTTTTGTTTTGTGTTTGTCAGCAGGCGGCCTCTCCTCTTTCATTCTTTGTTTCCTCCCTCCCTTCGTTAGGCGGCCTCTCTTCTTTCATTCTTTGTTTCCTCCCTTCTTTTGGCGGCCTCTCTTCTTTCATTCTTTGTTTCCTCCCTTCTTTTTAGTGATGACGAGTTGATTGCTGTTCTTTTTTGTCTCAGTTAGAAAGCTTTTAATGACGATATGATGTTCTTGGTTTCCTTGTTGGTAGATAGGTAGGTAGATAAGTTCGTTCGTTCGATCGATCGATCGATAGGTAGCTATCTCTCATATCGAATACTGCCGTTTTCGTTTTCTTGCGAGCGAGCCTCTTTCCAATTTTGTCATTTAATTTTCTCTAGTTGTCTTCTTGAAACTGGCTGGAATACGGTCATGTGTTTACAGATTAATGACGTGTTAGCGAGGGCTAGTCCGCAGTGTCAACCACGTGCGTGGTGCCCGGTTGCAGCACAGGTTACCGAACGGCAGAGAAAGTGCCAGGTGTGAGTCTGCACTTATTTCCGACTAGTCCATACATGTAACAGGCGATGTGTCAGCGGGGAGGGGAACAGGCTAAAAAACCGCTCAAAAATCACAATTATCAGGCAAAAGTCGAAAATTTTGGCTTAAATACCGCTAAAGACAGTTGCGGTCACGTTCAGCTAGATCGCGGACCCGGTGCCGGTTTTTGTTTTGGAAAACTGGGCCTCCTCGATGCGTACATTGTAGCTTATGCTGATGCGTATCTAGGGCATACATGGGCCGCGGGGGGTTCCGGGGGGTTTGCCCACCACCCAACTCGACCCCCCAAACGACCCCACCCACCCACTTGAAGCCGACTTTTGTTCCTGAGCCCACCCACCAAAATCGCCGCCACCCCTCAGAACCGGCAGGCCCACCCCCACATTTTCTGATTTTGACTACCCCCCCAACCCATTTTTCCCTCCCATGTATGATCTAGGGGTTCCGATCCGATCCGATCCGATATATTGGGGGGTTATTTTAGCCTTGAAAAACAGGGCCTCTGGTGCTAGCCTATACTGATGATGCGTATCTAGGGGTTCCTTAAATTTATTCAAACAGGCCCTCCGCTCCGGAGCGTTTTCCGAAAAAAACCAGCACCGGGTCCGCGATTTAGCTCCACGTGTTTCGGTCAGGCAATTTTAGCAATTTCTTTACAGAAAAATCGGAGGGGTTGGTAAAATGTCCCGCCCGTGTTACATGCATAGTTAGTACTTATAACACCGATCGGGGGTTGAATCTCATCCAAAATTTCGGGACGCATCCACCCTTACTAAAAATACATGGACGTTCATGCTCTCAGATGTGAAAATGTACGTTATGCTTGAAACATTTCAGATACTGTCTTGACGAGTTGGGCTACGCTTACGTGGTGTTTGGAAAGTTCTTTTCTGATCCTATCGAGTCCCGGTTTGCTTGGTACCTACAGCTCTCTGAAGGGAACTATTATATCAGTCTCCGCCAACTGCTTGCTCGAACGCAAATGTGATCTTTTATGTCACTGGCGCTCTGGTCAGGTCTTAATCTGCGCAGCTCAACTGCCAAACATTGTCTTCACTGCAATGAACTGTTGCTGGACCCGGACCAGTTCGAGTCCAAAATGCCCCGTCTTGAAAGTGATGCTGGATCGGAGAAGATTTCTCTGCTTTTGGATCAGGTGAACAGAGGTGGCTTGGTGGTACCCAGCACTGCTGCATTTGGAAAGCCTGGTTTGTCTTGTCTTGCATTCAGAATGACTCCGATCTCAAGAAACGGTTTCTGTCGAATGGAGCTCCCTGCCAGCTGTTCGTCGAGGTTGTGATGCGTCTATTAGCGCAGGATTCCCAGATTCAGGATATTTTGGTGACTGAGCTTCGCTGTATCAATAATCATCACTTTACCCATAGTCTGGTAACGAAGTTTTTTAACTGTATGTGCAAGAACTTTATGAAAAGTCTAGCTTTTAGTTCCGTAAAACCAAGTTCTCAGGCTAAGATTGCTAAGTTAAGACCCTGTTGAGTCAGCTCAGTGGTTCTATTCCATTCCGCAACTTAGTAACCGCAGAATGGTTGTGTGTATTAGTGAGTGTGATAAGTTACTGTATGGTTCATATACTGCTTTATTAATAGCATTACTGTATTCTGGTCATGAATTACAGTTCAGAATGTTAGAACTTGCGTTATCAACTTCTATATTGGTGTTTCTGTCAATTTATTATGTTTGAAGAACGATAAAACTTGTCGCGTTGGCCTACTTCCTTAGTATTGATTTTGCGTTTTGGCCTACAATGGGTAACGGGTAAAATAAAGTGATCGCTCCATGTGTATCTAGATCTCTAT
>JASANB010006666.1:0-19577 GCA_030248155.1 Sabatieria punctata
TTTTAACCACTCTCCCTCCTCCACTCCAGGACACTAAATCCAAAAATACAAATTTTTGAAAGTAAACGCTGTTGTCAGTGAAACATCGGGAGGTTATTGGAAGGATTTGTCCAAACTGTGTAAGGCCAATAATTTTACTGTTTGTATTGTATTTTTTTTGGTTTTTCACTGTAGTAGGTAGGGAATGTAGAGAAGAGAGGTAGGGATGGGTAAAGAAATTTCTACTGCTCAGTTTATTCGATGGAGAAAAGTTACAGATGGATGAATGTTTATTTTTTGCAAAATAGACGGAAAGTGAGACCGGCGATTTGTGCACTTACTTAACGTTTCGTAGCCATAAACCACCTCGAGCAGCCGGTTTCCACATTTTTACTTTAAAAATGTAAGAACTATATAATTTGGAAGCAGAAAGAAAGTGCATCGGTCGTCTGAAAAGCCGATGAAGAAGTGTTGTAAAAATTATCTGGAAAAGTAAGGAATTGGCTATAGGATTAACATTTTATTAAAGCGAACGACGGTTTCAACGTGTAAAACAGGACAAAGAATTAAAAATTGCATGATGCACGTGAATTTCCCCACTTTTTGCCTTAAAATTTGCGTATTGATTTAAAATAGTTTTTAAGCCTTCAGAAAAAGCTTTTTTTAAAATAAGTTTTTTTAATTCTTGACCCTAACAACTGTGGATGTCACTCACGGTTGGGCTGTCACAGCTGGGTTCGGTATAACGCGCCATGTATGTAGCTTGGAAGGAAATTACTGTAGATATACGTGCAAGTTCGCCGCATGGCGGCAGTTTCATCGAAAAACTTGACCCTAACCCTGCACTAGGCAAGAAATTCGGTACGGTATGACCAAAACTTTCCGCGTTCCTTTCCCAAAAAAGGTCGCCAGAATTTCGGACGGGTATGAGTTATCCGTCTCCTATAGAGTAGCGCCAACCGGCGAGGGGTATGAACGGTTGAAGGGGGTTTGCCGTCCAGGGGTTAAAGCCCCGAACCATGTATGCCGGACGGTCTCCTAGAGTTATCGGCCACGCAGCGGGATTGTTAGAGGGTATTTAGGCGCGAATGCGAGGAGAGAGTGCGGGTAAGAAAGGTCTCAGCAATATCAGTGTGTTGTAGTGCCGGGGAGAGATGTCGGAGGAGGAGCCAGTGGTGAAGAGCAGCAGGATAGCTGCTGACGACGAATCGGGCGCTTCGGCGGCCGATGCCCCCGACAGAAACAGAAAGCCAGCCGTTCAGGACGACGACGACAAGGAGTTACCGAAGGGCTGGGAGAAACGAATGAGCCGCTCCACCGGTATCCATTTGGCTTTTGCAGACGGATATATTAAACGCGGCAGTGTTCAGGAGAAACCTACTATTACAACGTGTACACGGCCAAGAGTCAGTGGCAACGACCCAGCAGACCGGCGGAACCGCCGGCACCCAGTCCCACTAAAGGGGACAGAGAAGACAAAGTGCGGTGCAGTCACATTCTGGTCAAGCACAACCAGTCGAGACGCCCTTCTTCCTGGCGGCAGGACAAGATCACGCGCTCCAAGGACGATGCAATCGAATTGGTTAAAGGTGGGAGCCTCTGACGCGCAGACATGCCCAGAACCAACCGATAAGCTGTCCGTCGGCTCCTCGCCTTGTTTGTAGATGTTTGTTCGCAAATTTTTCCTCTCAAAGAGACGGGTCAAATTTGCTATGATCATTACATACAGTGTTGGCCGCTGGCCATTTTCCGAATATGTTCAAATGGCCGTCATTTTTCAACTGAATGAAAAGATGTTTTGGCGCGATTATTATCATTTGTCAAAAGTTTGTTTTGGCCAAGTCCTGGCCTGCTAACCTTCTGTGGCCCTGAGTTATGCCTAATCCGAAATGAAAGCTAACATTTCAAAATTTTCTTGCCCTGGTTGGGCACTTGCCCAACCGGACCTCTTCATAGCACAACAGGACCTCTTCCTCTTCATTGATAGCATTAGAAACATCTCGCCGCTAAATGGTTCTGTCAGAACTTTACACACTACCCTTTTGAAGATCGGTCTTCTGAGTTTATATACTACTACTTAAGCCGGAAATTTACCCTCTGGATACGTTTAAATCCGTTTTACAAAGCCAATTATTTAAAATTTTCTCTGATTGGTTGCAGTTTCCTCAACCTAATTGGTCAGTGAATTTTGACGTTGGTCATGGAAAAGTCAGGGAAAGGTCAGGGAATTTTGCTATTCAAAAGCCGCACGAACCCTGGAATGCTTTTGAAATGCGTTTTGCTAACTTTCAAACATTTTCTCGCCCTGGTTCTGGTTGGGCGGTGGTAGCACGTGACAGCAAGTATACCATTAGTTTTTGGATGTCAAAATAGAATTATATAAAATGTCAGGATTTTTTGGCTTTTGTCAGGAGATTTTAGATCGCCCGAGTGCACGAACCCTGTTCACTGAAAGTAAAAATCCGCCAGATTTTAACCGGTTGTGCTAGAAAGCTGACCTCTTCAGCATTTTTAGTACATGTATAGATTGGTTAACCTGCAAAATTTTGGAAAGATTCGATGAAGAATTCGTGAGATAAAATAATGTTCAAATTTGACGTCTGAAGATCGGGTCGGTTCTTTTCAGAAGGGCATATACATAACTCAGGGCCACAGAAGGTTATCAGGCCAGACTTTGCCAAAGCAAGCTTTCGGCAAATGATAATATTCTGTCAAAAATCTTTTTGTTCGGTTGAAAATTGACGGAATTGCGACCATTTGAACATATTCAGAAAAACCGTAAAAAGGCCAGGCGGTCTTTTTTACGGCCAAAACTATGTAATTGCGGGTTGTAAATAGCTAAAAAGCATGGAAGTACTAGGCGGCTTGGGTCTTACTCACCCAGTTAGAAAGGCCAACTACCCCCTGAGAAAAAATTAATGGAGCGCCTCTCTGGCCGAAGATACAAGTACAAGTAGTAGAGGAGCAGCTTCAGTACTAACAAACTAGCTCAGAATTTACTAATTTTTAGCTTTAAAATCCACTTAAGACCCAGTCTCTGAACCGATCGAGTCTGTGTATTCAGACCTCAAAAATGAAACTTTGGCATGGAGCGCTCAAAGTTGGAGGACTAATACGTCTTGATAGGTTATGTAACCACCGCAAAGAATTTCCAGATTCGACGCTCCACGCTCGAGATATGGCTATCTAAAAATCGGCCCGCTTAACTATGGGACCAAAATTTCGAAATCGAATTTCTGACTTGCGGATCGGAATTCAGACCTAACAAACGGGCTTTTTGCGTAACTTTTTGAGTAGTTTAAGAATCTTTTACTAAATTTCATTTTTGGAAAAAAAATTTTTTTCGTCCCCCTATCGGGGGGCATAACTCGTCTGGAACCCCCCTAGACCGTTCTTTTTATTTCAGATTATTGTAGCGCTATATCTTAGCTACACGCCGGTGTAAAACATTACGGGCTACCGGACGGCAAACATTGAAATATTTGCGTTCAAAGATTAAAAATGCCACATTTTGCATGTTTCACTGTGCCCAAAAATTTTCATCTCCATGTTCCGGCTTACTAATTGGAGTTGAATGCTAAAAATTGATGTCTAAGCTGTACTTTTAGGGTAGTTTAAGAAACTTTCATTGAATTTCATTTTTGGAAAAAAATTTTTTTTCGTCACCCTATCGGGGGGCATAATTCGTCTGGAACCCCCCTAGACCGTTCTTTTTATTTCAGATTATTGTAGCGCTATATCTTCGCTACACGCCGGTGTAAAACAATATGGGCTGCCGGACGGCAAACACTGAAATATTTGCGTTCAAAGATTAAAAATGCCACATTTTGCAAATTTTTGGGCACAGTGAAACATGCAAAATGTGGCATTTTTAATTTTTGAACGCAAATATTTCAGTGTTTGCCGTCCGGTAGCCCGTAACGTTTTACACCGGCGTGTAGCTAAGATATAGCGCTACAATAATCTGAAATAAAAAGAACGGTCTAGGGGGGTCCAGACGAGTTATGCCCCCCGATAGGGGGGGGGCGAAAAAAAATTTTTTCCCCAAAAATGAAATTCAATGAAAGATTCTTAAACTACTCGAAAAGTACAGCTTAGACATCAATTTTTAGCATTCAACTCCAATTGGTAAGCTGGAACATGGAGTTGAAAATTTTTGGGCACAGTGAAACATGCAAAATGTGGCATTTTTAATTTTTGAACGCAAATATTTCAGTGTTTGCCGTCCGGTAGCCCGTAATGTTTTACACCGGCGTGTAGCTAAGATATAGCGCCACAATAATCTGAAATAAAAAGAACGGTCTAGGGGGGGTTCCAGACGAGTTATGATAGGGGGGGGGGCGAAAAAAAACTTTTTTTTCCAAAAATGAAATTTAGTAAAAGATTCTTAAACTACTCAAAAGGTTACGCAAAAACCCCGTTTGTTAGGTCTGAATTCCGATCAGCAAGTCAGAAATTCGATATCGAAATTTTGGTCCCATAGTTAAGCGGGCCGATTTTTAGAAGGCCATATCTCGAGCGTGGAGCGTCGAATCTGGAAATTCTTTGCAGGTCATTGATAACTTGTCAATATTGTTTTAGTGTTCCAACTTTCAGCCCTCTACGCCCAACTTTCAATTTTGGGGTCTGAATAGGGCAAAGGGCCAAGACTCGATCGGTTCAGAGACTGACTCTTAAAAATAGGTAACCGGATTTGGCATTTCTACAGCTGATTAAGAGTTAAGAGAAATCTGTGTTTTAGAAGCCCTTTTTATTGTTTTTTTGCTTATTTTTAGCTCTTAAACGCTATTTGGCAGCATAAAATAGCGATTTTTCGCCTCCTGAGCATTTCAAGGCGTTTTGGAGCTTTTTGAAATTTTAAGCCCCTGCGCCCTCTTCTGACCGAAAGCCCCTTCCCATCAGAGCGGCCGGGACTTGTTATGTAACTGACGACCCGACAACAAACAAGCACTGGGCCATGTCTGCTGTGACGTATTGTAATAAAGGTGGTGTGTGATGTAGGATACCGAGAAGAGGTTCTGAACAAGGAGCGCACATTCGAAGAAATCGCCACCAAGTACAGCGACTGTTCGTCGGCTAAACGAGGCGGAGACTTGGGCTTGTTCAGTCGCGGACAAATGCAGAAACCCTTTGAAGAGGCGTCGTTTGCGCTTAAAATAGGCGAAATTAGCGAACCTGTTAACACCGACTCAGGTTGTCACATTATTATGAGGACCGGCTGAGCAGGTCCGATGGCTATTTGACATTTATCGCTTGATTTGTTTTGTTTCTTTGTTGCTAGCTAGTTGTTAATTGTACATTTTATAGGATTGCTAGGTTTTACGGCAGACAGCGGTCAACTGAAACCCCGGACAGTTTGTGAAATAGGTTCGCACGGTTAATTAAAATCGAAACGGTCCGCATTTTTTGGTTGTCGCTGCACTGGCGAATTGTAAAATTCGGTATGCGGCCCTTTCCTTTGTAGGTAAAATTTCACCTTTACACCATAAGCTCTTTGTCTTTCCTAGGAACCACTATTTTTCATAATGGGACAGGTCAGCCGCCTAGGGTTAAGTGTGGGAATTTGGGGCTAAGAATTGGTCGAAAATGTTAATTTGAGCTAAATTACAGCTACGTATGTACCAATGGAAAGAAAGGTGAAAAAGTTAGGCATGTGCTGCAGTTGCGTGGCTGGGAATCAAGACTGCCCCACTGGATTTCCGGTCAAATTCTTCACTAGCCACTACGCTGCACGTGGATTCCTGACCATTCCTACTTTAATTAGACGTTTGACAGGCAAAAAGCTAGCCGAGCATGCGTGTAACAGGTTATCCGTTTAAGTGGCAGGGGGTTTGAGCCCGGTTTGAGGTTTGGTTGGCGATTGTAGAGTGTAGAGTGCTCAAAACGGTATTCTGGCCAAGAAGGGCTGGTATGGGGCTCAGATAAGCGAAAAATTACTGTTATACTGACAGTTTTAGCAACTTTCGTGCTTGAAATTACAAAAAAATGCGAAAATATTGGTCCAAAAATTTCGTCCCAGAAATGTCGGCTGGGATGGGTTTTGGACAAATTGTTTGGGGTGCCGCGATCTGGGGTATTTGGCCTTTGCCGGCGGGGTGGCAACCCCTCAAAACTCCTGTTACATGTATGCAGCTAAGAGAAATTGTTTTATAGTCAATTTACCAATGTACAGTGTGCGATTGAAAAAATTGGTCCATAATTTGCTTTCCTATAAGTTTCTAGGTAGTTGAGTTGGGATTCTGACCGGTGACCACATCCGTGGGGCCAAACGTTTTTCTGCAGAGGTAAATCTCAAACCCGCTCGCTCATACGTTTATGCTTTATTAAGCTGGGATATAGACATCCTTATCCTTGCTTTCTGAAGCCTCATTGCATTGTTAGGAAAGGGCCGGTTATCGTAAACTTTTATGTCATTTCGAGACCGGATGATTAAGGTTATCTTAATCAAAAGGTTAAATGAGCCTTGAAACCTCATAAAAATGCGTGTTTGTGAGTTAAGAAGCAACGAAACTCTCCTACATGGTTTTTAAAAAAAAATAGTTAACAAAGAAACGCCTGCCATTTCTGGGTGGAGTGACTAATCAAGCTGAAACTGCCAGGATAGAAGCAGACGTTCGTATTTTACTTTTGTGTTAAAATGTTAGCTTTCTAGTGCACTGTTTATTTAGTTTTTTATTAAAAAACTATTTTTACGCAAAAAACTTACTATCATCCTGCTAGTTTCAGCTTTACTGTCATTCCAGACCGAAATAAGCAGTTTTTCAGTCAGGCACTTAACGCCGTTTATGCTACCGACACCATATATTATGGTGCCACCACAGGCCCCGAACGTGGGGGTACCAATATGGTACCGGTACCATGTTATTATTAACTTTTATTCGAACACGTACATTGTAGTGACGGTGTACCATATATGTGACGGTATGGTACCCCTACCTTCGCAGGGGTACCGGTAGCATAATATGGTACTCCTCTGTTCAGATTTCGTACCATATGGTACCGTCGTGGTGCCACTAGCCTAGGTACCGGTACCATTTTTTGTCGGTACCATAAACGGCGTTAAGTGTCTGACTGTTTTTGGTACTCTTTCATCCTGTAGGTCTTATCGCTATAGCCATACAAGTGAATGATTGAAACCTAAGCGATTTTCGTACTCAGTTCAAATTGGTAGTAGTGTGATTATTGGCCATACCACCAATTCTTCTGTTGCAGTCGAGCACAAAATCGATAGACCACTAAGCTAAAAGTTTGCTTTACTATCATAATCATCAACAACAAAACAAGCGAGTTTCTGTGGCTTTGGTTCTAGGCAAACGATGACGAAAACACAGCAAGCGTACCATTTCTGCCGACATAATATCACAAATCAGAAAAGAAATGACTCTAATAGGCAAGACCGCAATAAATAATTAGTCAGATTGCATTTTCTGAATAGAGTTGAGAACTCGTTTTGACCTCCAAATTCTAACTGTGTAGTCGTCGGAAGCTGTGGCCAACATTTCCTGGTCGACAGGGTTGATTGCCACTGAATTGACTACATTAGAATGTTGGAAGGTTGCCAACAAACACCCGTAATCACGCGACCATAAATAGCCGCGACTGTCTTCCGACCCGCTGTAACGATTTGGGTGAGCCAAAAAAGCGGCACATTTGACCTACCTGCACACAAACCGTCTGGAAGCATCAAGAAAGATGAAAAAGCATTCTTCATTCGGAGTGTAGCCTTTGTGCGATCGGTAGACCGAATCGGGCAAGACAGACAAAGTTTCCAGATCCACTACTTGTACTTCTATCTGTTGCGCAATCGGCGGCGGCTGATCCCACGTTTCCACTTCCGCTTCCACCGGCCACGGACGTAGATTTACAAACAAATACCTAAAGCAGATTGCGATACAGGATACGCTAATGAGACAGAGCTCGTTTGCTGCAGTACGGAACGAACGCACCAGACATGGGCTAGCACTCCGGTCCAGGCAGGGTGGAATTTTGAAATCTTCAGAGGGGTTGAGGGATTCTAAGTTAACAGTCCGTTAAAACATGCTATTTTCTTTTCAGTAGAAAATTCTGTCAAAAAAGAGCTAGTTGCCCTGATGGTACAAACCGTTTGCCCTGCTAGCATTTCGGCTGAGGGGGTTCAAATCCTGAGGGGTCAGCCCCCTTTTAAGAAAAACGACAGACAAAGTAAAGTACGATTTACCTTTGGTCCTGACTTAAAGCCATTCCGATTATGTGACCGTGCATATCGATGAGATGGTCCGGCACGTCAAACATCTGTTCCAGTTCCTCCCAACCCAGATTGTTCTCTTCTTCCTCCGGATCTGGCGGTGTGGCGGCCGGTTCAGGTTCTGGCTCAGGCTCTCCATTGCTTTTTGCTTCCTCTGCTTGTCTCTCTTCGGCTTCTTTCCGCTCTCTCAAACACATCACCGCTCTACCATACCTGTAACCGGTCATCCGCCGATGGGGGAGGGGGGGGGGCGGGCGCCGGCCGGGCGGGGGCTGGGGCAAAATTGGGGGGGGGGGGGGGGCAAAAAAAAACCCCAAAAAAAAAAAAAAAACCCAATTTGGGGGCAAAAAACGCTATAGGGGGGAAAAAAAAAAAAAAAAAGGGGGGGGGGGGGGGGGGGGGTGGTAATTGTTGTGTATAAATAAAAAAAAAAAAAAAAAAAAATTTACTTGCCAGAAAAATCGGAGGGGGGTCGGCGAAATCGTCTCGGGGGGGGGGGGGGGCACCCGGGGGGTCTGGCCTAAGTCGGTTGGGGGGGCAGACCCCCCTGTTACATGTATGGCTCTACCGTACATGGGCCGGGAAAATCTCGAGCGGTGTGCATTAGTTGTCCTTGTCTTGTCACTGAGTAGGGGTGGACCGTAAGAGTTGCCAATCAGTGTGCAGCGTTCCTTACATAATATCAGGACAGTAAACAGTACGCTCCAAATGGCATTGATATGCAGGAAGCAGCCTGGGATCGGCTTTCCCCGAAAATTTTGGCGACTTTTTTAGTGCAAATCGATCGGCAATTTTTACAGCGATTTTTCAGGCGCGCGTACAGAGAGAACCAAATGCTCACTTCATTTTCTGCATGACAGCCTCTCTGCGACTGTCGGGCATGAGGTCGGCCTGCAGTCTCTCGAGTACCTCGGCCCTGCTGACCAGCTTAAATCCGATCTGGTGCGGAGTGTAGGTATCGCTGCCGGTCGAAAAGATCAGCAGTCTATCGGCGCCTTGTCCGTGACAAATGCAGCTGCACTCAGCACTGCTGGCGGTCGGCAGATGTCTCAGCTTGCAATTCTCGCATTTGCGCGACTCGAACAGAGGCTCAAAGTCGGTGTCCATGATGAATTCGGATTCGACGTCGGAAGGCGTCGACCCGGCGTCTTTGCGCTAGAAAACAGCCACCGGTGGTGATTGTTCAGTTTTGCTGTTTAGAAATTCACTTGTTGGCCACTGTGGATTCGCAGCATGACGGCCGTTTTCACGTGATCACTTACATGGTCGCTGCACAATATCATGCGCAAGTTAGAGCCATTTCGATTCAGAAATCTGCAATCGCTTGCTTATCAAATTCAGTAACTTTCCGTTGCAGTTACGTCTTGTACTACTGTGTCCCAAAAACGGTAACATTTCTTTTTTGCTGTATTTCCGTAAACGCTGACCAAAATATAGCCTGATATCTGGAACATACGTAGGTGCAAAAATCCTGAAACTTATGCTAAAGTTCGATGCGGCAGGCTTGAAACAATCCTGAGCAAGCAAATTGAATTTTGGGTAATTTCATTACCTATAGAAAAGGTGTCAAAAAGGAAACTTTTCTCTTTATACGGTTTAGCAAAATTCTCTAAATTTCAGGTCATTTTGGCAAAAATTTGCAAATGACAGCAGAAAAAAGTTTCCATTTTGAACGAAATCTCTTTCGGTATTGAAAATAGCAAATTATAATTTTTTTGAATTTCTCATTGATTGTGCAAAGCCTGGTGCATCATTAATACATAAATCTCCTTTTGGGGTACTATTTCGACATCTATGTATGTTCGAAAATTCAGCGAATTTGGCCAAGGCAAGGCCAAGTATTGACAGCAAAAAGAGACGTTTCGATTTTTTAGATACATTTTACAAAGGGCATGAACGCTGTGATGTGAGAAAGAAAGAAAGGTAGTACTTGCAGAGAGGGGCGAGAACAGCAGTACGTTCTGTGTGGGTGTCCTGAGAGGCTTTGCAGAGCCACAGATGCGACGCGGAGGTTCCGGGCATGAAGTGGTAGGAGAGGGAGAAGTGCTCTCCGCTGAGAATGTGCGAGTTGTCGAACCAACAGCCGAACACGTCGTAGGGTCGGTTGAGCACGCGACAGCGGAAGCGCAGGGCCGGCGGGCGTCGGTGCACCTCGAAGACCACGATCTCTCCGCAGGTGGTGTTGGCCGGGTTTTGCACTCCAGAGCACAGAATGAGACTGGAGTCGGCGTTGAACTGAGAGAACTGACTGTAGCGCCAGCGCAGACTCTCGCGCATGTTCCGCTCGCACATCAGACACACGCGCTTCGCACCTTCCTCGCAACACCACACCTGAGATACACTACTCTGTTACATACTGTATGTCTGGCTGCATGCCCGGTAGCTACCCTACCTATATACCCGGCCAATACCCCATCGCTCCTCAAACTCCGATACATGTAACAAGTCAAGCCGAAGGGGGCGGGGTGTTGGGTGGGTTACGGCACCGTGGGTGAGACCAAATTCTAGGGCGGGGTCGGGTACTAAAAACGCTCAAAAATAGCAAAAACTTGCTAATTTGGGGCTCAAACACGGTTAAAAAGTGCTCTTTACTGGCGATTTTAGCAATTTTACGTCTGAATGAAATACTAAAAATTGCATCAATTTCTGCCCATGCATGCCTTGCCTACGTACCGGTACCATAGCATATGCCCGGTTGCCGGCTCTTTGGCAGAGTGAGTGGCAGAAGACGAAACGGCACATGTACAGTAGGTTAGGTACTTTCAGGAAGCAGTCCTTAGAACAGGTTGCCATCAAGCTTCCGTCTGGAGAGAAAGAAACGTGCAGAACTTCATCAGTGTGTGCATCTAGCGACTGGCTGAGTTCTGTGGGAGACTCGAAGGCAAGACGCTTGTACTCAGAGAACCAACAAACTATGTCTTCTTCTGAAACGCTGCACCCCTTTCAAACAGACACACTGGTAGTCTGCACTGACTAACTCCTACCAGATTCCGGCCTACGCAGCAGTGTCGTTTCATTGAGTTCAAAATCGGCCAGCAGAAGTCTGAAACGTGAACAGCATTCTAGTCACTCGAAAGCTGACGGGTAAAGTCAACGCTTAAGTCAAACTGAAAATGCTAATACGAACCGCTTCCAAAGATGTTCATCTCTGGCTACTCGATACCACTGGAGATTGACCCCAGAAGACCTGACCAAATCCCGGTACTTGAGAAACTGGAACACAGCCAATAGGATGGAGTCGGCCAGCGACATCATCGGCTGCTCTGCGATGCCGTTGCCCATCTCGATTCCTAAACTTTTATTTTTATTCTTCTCTCCAACACACATACGTACCAACTATGCACGGCTTTATTTGCAGAGAAACTAAGAACAGTCTCTCAGAAATTCGGGCAAGAGACTGTGATCGGGCACTTCACTCAATAAACTGGCACAGGGACGGCAGAAACTGTTTTCCACTTCCACACTGGAGAAACACAAACGACAGTGACTGATTTTCCCGGCCGTTTTCTTCAACTCCAACGGACCTTTCACTTTACTGGCACTACTCACTAAAGTGGTGACTGTGGCCGGAAAGCCCGCCTGTAGACCGTCGATAAATTCTTGAGTCACACGCTGGGTACTGGGATCGGCGTGAGCGCTTGGCTCAGAAGGCAGCAACACAAGCAATTCCTCTAGACCTTCAAATCGGTTGTACAGAGCAACTTCTTTGTCGGAAATCTCGCGAAACGGTCGAATCAGCGAGATCCCTGGATGACGTTTGTCCACCACAGCCGACTCGTCTGATATCTGCGCCCCACGACCCAAGCTCACATTGTCGAGTACGTTCTTGGATAGAAGATTGATCGTGTGCGGGACCACTACTTTAGTTACCTTCTGTTGGCGCGCAATTCGGTACAAGAACGCAATGGCCAGTCGATTCTGTAGTTCAGTTCGCATGGTTTGACCTTTAACTGAAGCCAACAAATTTCTGAGATGTTCAACATGCGACACATCAACCATAGGAGAAATTGGCCCCGAACTGAAAATCGATGCCAGGTGTATAAACATCCAATCGAGGCCAAACTGAGTCTCGGCCAGTCTGAGAGTTGATCCCGGCCTCAGAACAAAGTCTATGTCTTCTTGGTGGCAGCTGCGAAGAAGACAAACGACAGTAGGCTGAATTTCGAGTCGTTTGAACGCATCGGCGCTCAGTCCTCCCTGAACCAGAGACAACAGCGCTACAGAGGCCGGGTCACCGGTAAACAAGAGCAGAGCTTGGTTCTGTCGGTCTTTGAACACCTTTTGCTTGCCCAAAGTGGCACGAAATTTGTGCCGAACCATTTGAAGGAAACAAGGTCGACAGTAGACCGCCTTCTTTGAATCCAGACCGCCGAGAGTGCCTGCTGAGGGGCATTTCACACAGCAACGATCAACCAGAGGACGCGATGCCGCGGCAGAAATGTTCAGGTCCTCCAGACCTATCCCGAGTGGCATGGCTATTCAACTCTCTCCTCTTTCTTTAACAGTCAGGAAAATAACAACGTACAACCGTAAATGGGCCGCGAGGGTTCGGGAAGCTTTGCTCACCACTAAGTTGGGTTCGACCAGACCACTCCCCCAACCAACCACCTGAAGCAGAGTTTTGTTCCTGAATCCACTCAACAAAATGGCCGCGAACCACCCCCATATCGGTAGGTCCAACGCCAAATTTTCGAATTTTGACCACTCAAACCCATTTTTTCGGCACATCTTGCGTGCAGCATAAATAAAAAATGTCCCATCGATTTGTCCTTCACTCCAATATTACGTCCTCGGTCAGTTCTTTATCAATTTGACTCAAATTTTCAGGACTTGTTGACAGAACCGCAGGGTATCTATTATTGTCATAGGTCCGGGTCGGGTAAGGGGTTTTTCCCCCAGGTGGGGGTCCAGGGGGTTTCGCCCAGGGGAGGTCCAAAATTTGAAAAAGCTACAAAGCGCCTGGGATGTGTTTTAGCACCTTTCATTCGATGAGAAAGCCAAAAAGCGTTTTAGAGCTAAAAACAAGCAAAAATTTACAGAAAGGGTTTCTGAAAACACCGATTTTTCTTAAATATCAGCACGGAAACACAAAATTTAGTTATAAAAGGACTTCTAAGCAAATTTCAAGTAACAGTTAGTGAGTTTCTGCGACAATTTGTTGTGCTGGAGCCGCTACCAGCACTTGTATTTTGGGTCGGGGAGGTCTCACAGAGAACGAAAATTGGGAAATTTCAAAATGATCTAAAATACCAGAGAAATCTGAACCTTCAGAAAGAAACGAAGCCATACGTGAGCATCATGGGTGCACAGAGAGCATAAAAATCTAAGGAAAATTTTTTCATGGAAAATTTCGATTTTTGGACAAAACTAATGTTGAAAATCTGGTTTTTGGGCAAATTACAAACTTAACGCCGAATGTCCAGATAAAATCTTAATTTTGCGCAGAACATTTGAGCTCTGAGCCAGCAACTACGGCTGCCTTCCTCTGAGCTGAGGACTATGGACTGGGCCAAATATTATTCACTGCCTGTTACTTCCCTGAGACTTTTTTACCTGGGCACCAACCAGGGGCACTAGGGGGCATAACTTTAAGATATACGTTATGCATACTCGTCTAGAACTGCGCAAAAACTTCTTCGCGAGTCGAGTTGTTCCAATTTGGAACAACTTACCTAGTGAAACGGATTTGTATGTAACAACCACTGCATTAACCCTTCTGTCATTGTTTGTTTTGCAAGTAAAGTGCTCTCCCGTTTCATTTGGTGCCGAGACCCGGGATTCATTGTTGTTTTGTCAGTAAATCTCTCTCTCTCTTCATTTGGTGCCGAGACCCGGGAGAGCGGGAAACGAGACACGAGATGGGGTAGAGCAGGAAACGAGACGAGAGATGAGTGTCATGGTCGTGGTCGGGGTTGTGATCGAGAGCGAGGTTGAGGTTGTAGTCGAGGGTGAGGTCGAGGGCGAGGTAGTAGTAGTGGTAGCGGGTGCACAACAACAACACAACACAACAATGAATCCCGGCATGCCGCTCCATTCAATCGATTGGCCACCTTCCCACCAGACGTCGCCTATTTTGCGCCAGGTTCGGACTGAGAGCAAATCCCTAGATTTGACCAGACCGCCTAAGGAATCGGCTAAAATGCTATAAACAACGTCTGTCTGGTCGGCCACGTCAAACAGGATACGGTATTCGGTTACAGAGGGATCCCATTTTGGAGTGTCTGCCACATTGCGATTGCTTTCGTGGAATAGCTCGTCAGGGGTGCAGGCGATTTCACCAACGATAACAAATGCCCTTCCTTTCTTCAAATCTTTGCTATAACATTTGTCACCGGTTTCCTGCTTTTCGGCCTCCAACTTCCATCCACTTTTCGTCTTCCATTCATCGTCACCACCACTACAGATTTCCTTCACTTCCTCCAACAACAACAACAACGCCACGACGAACAACTTACACGCCTCTTACAACAGCAACAACAACAACAGGAACGTTTAATCGCAGCCCTCAATGATCGCCCTCGCGCCGTTCAACCACAACTTTCTGTCAACCTTCCGCGCCCCTCTACCTACTGTTTCAATCAGTCGGCCAACGACGTCCCATTCACTCGCTGGTCCGCTGACGTCGCCACTTTCGTGCAACAATCCGGTCTCCCGTGGCGCAAGGTATTGGAAGACGCTCTCGACACCGCCGCTCGGCAACAATTCCATTCGCTTTCGGACGCCCAGACAACCACTCTTGCTGCCGCGCTCACTCATCTCGAACCTCTCCTGCAACCGGCCGAATCCCCTATCCAGGTCGCCCTCACCTTACTCCAACAGCCACCCACTTCCGACGTCATCCAGCTCGCCAACCATTTCAAGTCTCAGATGTCCCGTCTTCCGTCCGCGGAGAGTATCGCTGCAGCCGTGTTTGTCAACCTCCTTCCCTATCAAGTCAAGAAGCATATGATTCACCACCTCTCCGATCCCGCTCAGCCTCACGACATCTACTCGGTTACCACAGAAGCTGTCAAGTACTTCAACACCGAGCAGGCAATCACCACTTCTCTCAATCATCATTCTTCTCCCTCTTCAGCCTCACAACAACGCGCGTCCACTGATTCCCCTCCCAGGTGTTACAACTGCAACAGAGTCGGCCATCTCGCTCGCCAGTGTCGTTCGCAGCAACTCTCTACCAAGCCGGCTCCCAAGTCTACTCCCATCTCTCCTATTCGTCCAGTTGTTCGCCGTATTGTTCTCAGCCCTCAGCCGTGCTCTCCCTCCCCTTCACCTCAAGACGCTTGTCAGGCGCAGAGACAGCCCAACCGACACTCGTCCGCGGGGAGTGATCACCAGTTTTCGCCGGTCGCTACCAGAGTTCCTGGCAGGGTCAAATGGTTCAATCCTGCAATGGGCTACGGCTTCGTTTCCCGCTCCGATAACAACTCAGACTGCTTCGTTCACTCGTCCGCTCTGACCTCCGGTCGCCCTCATTCTTCTCATTCAGACCCAGGTCTTTTCCGGGGCGAGCCAATTTCCTTCGACGTGGTGCCCGACCCTTGGGGGCGTACCGACTGCGCGGTCAACGTCTCGGCAATCCACTATGTCCATGGGGAGTGATGAAACGGATTTGTATGTAACAACCACTGCATTAACCCTTCTGTCATTGTTTGTTTTGCAAGTAAAGTGCTCTCCCGTTTCACTAGAGACGTTGTAAATGCTTCATCACTCCAAAACTTTCGTACTAAATTGGCCGCAGTTGATCTATCAAGTTTTTTGAGGGGGAGGGCCCTTGAGCCGGTCGATCGGCCCAGCCCTCCTGTCATCTAGCGGCATGCTACGGTATGCTGTTTATTCTAACAGTTCATTCTTTGTTTTTTTTTCTGTTAAATAAATCTATCTATCTATCTATCTATCTACCTGTCGGACAATCCGGATTAGTAGGCCGGCTTGCGTTAAAAATACTGCGCACAGTAAACTTCGGGATTTGTTGTTCTCATCTACCTACCTAGCAGGAGAATCAAGTAATTACTGCTACAAATTGAGCTCCATTCCATACATACAACCAACCACATACGACAACATGCTTGCAGCCCAAAATTAGTATAATAACAAACAATCATGTATTTTACAGGGCAGTTGACCCGATTGACAATTGAGTTAAGAATGATAAATCTTTACTGCACATTTAAACTATAAACAAAGCTGCAAAGTAACACGGTGCACTTTGTGCCTTTATCAAACTGTAAGCAATACGTTCGACGTAAACAGGCCACAGTACACTACGTAACCCGCCTAAAAACATCAATGATTTACGACAATACGCATGAGCAAAAACTTTCCGCTGATGTCACGAAGTACGGGACGGGATTTGGCAAAGCGTCACAGCAGGTCCGACACGTAATTAGAAGGGTTGTTTGTCAGCACGAAAGAAGACAGACAAACTGTGCAGCGACAGCCAATGAACGGCCAGACAGAACGGATTGAGGACAGCCGCCACGCACGCAACAAACTGCGAGTTCTGGTAATCGGAGCTGGCCACCTGACCCTCTGCCAGGAAACGAGCACTGAAACTCTCACTACAGATAGGTAGCTCAAAACAGGCTCACCTTTGTAAGCCTATCAACTAAAGACAAAAATGTGTTCGCGCATTTGTGTTCTTTATTGAACCACACAAGACAAGTTTGTTTACAAGAACAGCTAGTGTTCGCCTAAATAATGTTCGGTGCCTGTAGGGCTTTTACGAAAAGTTTACCAGCAGGCATTAGGCAAGCCGTCGTCAAAACGCAGATAGGTATTCTGAGGCATTGCGAACGGTTGAGAGGAAAAAGAATCCCAATCGGCGATGCAATAGTTGTCCAGCTCAGCTCTCTCCAGCGCGTCCGACAACGTGTCGTACGTAGAGAGATCTGCCCTATCCAGCAACAGCGGACAGTCTAGCAGCACTCTCACGCTCACCTCACCAGCAGGTACGTTCGGGTCACCCTAAACACAATACAAATTGATTTTTTAATGTAAAATTGAATGTAACTTAGCAACTAAACATGCTACAAATAAAATGACACAATTGAGTTTCGCCCTTTAAACCGGATTTTTTAAAGACGGTCGTTCTGGCACCAGAAAACCTGCCGACACAAGAAATCAAATCGATACCGTCAACTTTGTGCCAGTGAGCACTCGATCATCGTAGGTAAAAGACAGTATCTCCCAGCCGTGAACAGAGTAGGTGCCGAAGTAAAGACCCAAACTAGGCAAAACCACCTGCCACTCAAAATGGCGACCGCCGATCTGTAATACACATCAACTGTTTTGCAACAATTAACATTGATTAGTAAAACGATGGGAAGATGCATGTAACAGGTAGGTCTGCGGACTGGCCCCGTCTGCCTACAGATATAGCCAGATTTTCTATTGTATTTTAGAGCTCAGAACAGCATACATAGGCCGGTGGTAGGGGATTTACCCTCGCCGGCCAATACCCCTCAACTCCCTGAGTAGGAAAATTTTTGCTTTTGGGAAAAAATAGGCGTTTTTTTAGTTTGTGGGACCGCCAGACACTCCGCCCGGATTTTTCCAACAGCATTTTTGACTGCTACAAACACCCCCGATCCCTACCCACGCGGTGTCTCTTCACAGAGTTGCAATGACGTGAAAAACGTACAGAAATAGCATCGGGAGCGTGGCAGCAGTAAGAGAGAGGATGCGCTTGAATGAGGCGGGACTCCTGGTGCAGCCGCTTGAACTTCCTCAGTCGAATCAGCAAGTAGACGTTTTCCTGCAGCTCGTTCAGTTGGGTCAACACAAAACGCATTGTACTCTCCGACGGCCACTGCATGCGGAATCCGTGCTCTAATTCGAGGAAGTACTAAACTACAACACTTCTTAGCTAAATACCTAGAAATTGCTAGACAACTGAACCGACCGGCAAATTGAAGTGGTCATGCGCCAGAAACTGTAGACAGGAGAACTGAAATCCTGCCTCCGTTTTACTGACGAACCGGTCGCTGCAGCAACTCAGACCACAATCGTGCGACGTGTCCGTGCACTTGGGACATGTGCGGTGGTACATCCCGTCCTAAATTAGCATAAAGCACATAGGCATGTAGGCACTGATGACATATTGCGGTAATCTACACATTGGCCTCAAGCGGTGGCACCAGGTATGGTAGCAAGTCAGTGGTGACATCTTATGGTTATGCGTGGCTAAGCCACTGAACCAAAAAACACACTAAAACTTATACCAAAAGACCGACGTCGCTTTGGTAGCAGGCAACTCTGAGTTTCTTTCCAACGGCAATGATAGAGAAGCGCTTGAAGAGTCTAAATTTGTGCCGACCAGCTGCAGACAAGTCGGTGGAGGGGGACAGGCGCAGACAATGGAACGGATACGACGAACTCTGACTCCATGAACTGATCGACTTGCTCAGCTCTCCACTCTGCATGAAACAGGTGTCGGCAGGAGGCAGACACTCGTAACAGTTGATGCCATCTTTCTCCACCAATAAAAACAAATCATCTCACTTACATACAAACGTAATCGTGTCTCTCACTTCACTGGTTTCCATCTATGCATGGTTTGGGCTGGTTAGGTGCAGCTGGGGGATCAGGGAAGATCAGCATTGGACTATATTAGTTAACTTTCTTATGACTATACGACTCCAGAGCGTGCCCTATACTGATGCGTCCCCCTTAGGGATATTTTCAAACGTGCGGTTCAGCACCATGCATGCGCAAGTTGGTGTACCTGCGATCCATGTGCGTAAATCGGTTGTGCTCAAGTTGGATAGTCCCGTCTCGGGGGGTGAGGGGGACTTGGCCTTTCCAGAGAGTGGGGGTAACCCCCCGAAACCCCTTAGTACATGTATGGCTGAAAGCGTCATACTTGAACTTTTAGAAGTCCGCCATAATGTGTCACTTGTCTGGTCCACCAGCCGACTAGAAAATGCCAACGGAACAGAACTGAAAAGGTCGGCATCGAACAAGACAGCGATTTGAAGCAGGCACGCACCTCTAGAATAGAATTCTCGGTACAACCAGCCGTCCCACAGCTGCTCATCGCCCATTCCAAAATCTAAAACCCAACCGTAGACCAGTCAGAATAAAAATGGTCGGCGTCGCTTGGTATTATACAAAATAAAATTAAAAGTCCACCTCTCTGGCAAAGCAACTTCCACAGAGATTCGGTGTCGGTCACATGTTTCCATCGGCGGCAAAGTTGACGCAACGATAGTATCGCCTTAACTTCCAGAAAGCCACACAGATAGACAAGCAACTCGTCCGGCAACTCCTCTAGCACCCTCATCGTCTGCAAGACCTTGGTTTCCTACTTCTTCTCTCTTCTCTACAGCAAACCTCCAGGAAGCATCTGCAAATAGCAATAGACCGGAACCAAAAT
>JASANB010006667.1:0-55704 GCA_030248155.1 Sabatieria punctata
AAAGCCCCACCCAAAATTTTGGCTCAGGCCTCCGACAGACACCCCTACCCCCTTCGGCGGATGACCTGTTACATGTATGCAGACATGGGCTAGCATTTCGGCTGAGGGGGGGCTAGAATTCAATTCCTGGGGGGCTGAGGGGGGTAGGAGCGCCTGATGAGGGGGCCTTAGGGGTGGTAATCCAAAAAAGCCCGATTTTTGGCTAAAATCAATGCGTTTTTGCTTATTTTTCATTAAAATAAGCCAAAATATGCACACTCACTTCACTAGACTCACACTACAGATATAGTAAGTAGCCTAAATAAAATAACAAAACAGTTCTAATCACAGCGCTGCGCTCGCGCTAAGGTCAGAGCATGTTCCTAATGCGCCGGCCGCTGAGGAACCGAGAAAGCCGATGTCTATCAATATAAAAAACAAACACAAAAATACAAGTGAAAATGATGACGAAGAAAGAAAGAAAACAAAAAAATACATAAATAATTGGGGAGATCACTCGAATTGCAAATTTTGAACTAACACGACCGAATGTGGTATCAAATGACTGCTGACGATCTCTCGATTATTATTTACAATCAACATCTAATTACTGCATGTTATATTCAGCTTTACCTCAGCAGATACTTTTTTTGGTCTCGCTAACGCTCGGAACAAATCCTGTAAAACGTGCGCACCCAACTTGTAAATCTTTAAAAAATAGAATCGAATGCGGTATCGAACAACTACTTTCGACCCTTACATTAGTGTTTGATACACTAACACACACATGCACAACCAATTACTGCATGCTACCTCTCAGATTACGCGCTCTCGTTACATCGTCATACTTCATCGATTAGCGGCCGATTACCCCGGAACCACACTTGTAAAAACTTGTTACAAAATTCATGCGCATAGACGTAGATTCGTGGCCAAGGCGAGATCGGTAGACCATTACCATAGCTACTACAGAATGCCAGTTAGAAAGATTGGGATTGAAACCCCAAAACGGTGGCCCTTTTTATGTGACGATCATCAGATCACCGTGAAAAAATAGAAGAACAAGTTTTTTCAGTCATCTTTTGAAAGATAGCTACCAATTTGTCCATATGAGTAGGACATATGCATATTTAGGCGCATTCACCTTCAGAAATGCTTGAACGACAAATTAAAATAATGGAAAAAAAGAAAAATGTGCTGTTGTGACATCGCGTTAGTAAAACATCCATAGCATTCGAATGCGCCGACAGACATGCCGCCCAAGAGCATATGACAACTTGCTATCGATTAAGCATAAATGTGACAATCTTCGTATCGATTAAGTATGAACAAAAATTGCGAAAAATTTCTGTGTTTAAAACACTAATCGGCGCAAGTACTGATCTCGCTATAATAACAAACAAAAAGAGTAATATGGAATCGGATCCTCGGAACCCCACAAATTCGGAACCCCAGTATGATGGTAGGTACGTGAAAAGGTTCGGTGATTTTTTGACCGTGCCCACGGACTGTAGTTCATAACTGTAAATGTTTTTTGGCGCAATTGATTGCTCATTTCTCCTAGTTCAATCTGAAATTCAATGTTTAGAGTCGAGATATTCCATATTTTTAAAGTTTTGTTTCAATTTTCATACATTGATTTGAAAAATTCACCTGTTCTGTGTGATTGCAGAGCTTCTATTTATACACAATTTGTAAGCATTTCGAAAGTGAATCGGCAGTTATTAACTCCTTGAGTATCAGTCAAAACTTGTCCGGCCTTATCCGACCACGTCCGGGTAAAGGTGGGTTTATACTTCGTCCGCGCGGACAAAACAGACACAAGCGGACAGGTTGTCCGCGCAGCAGTTTATACTTTGGCGGAGCGGACACGAGTGTCAGCCAGACGGTTTATAGTCTGTCAGCGCGGACATGCCCGCGCGGACACAAAATCGGTGTCAGCGCGTGTCCGCTTCTGTCCGCCGAGCGAGTTGAAAAATTTCAACTGACACTGTCCGCGTCGCTATTAGTGCTGTTTGTGCTTGTTATATTGCAAGTCTGAGTTCACAATTTTATCACGTTTGATGCTGCGGTTGCGGAGCTGTTAGGATTAGGTCAAATCAAGAGAAAACAACAAAAAAGAGACGGTGTAAGAACATTGTACGTACTGTATGTTTTGCCTACCGATCAAACTGAAATCATGGCAAGTTTCTAAAGCGGCTGCACCAAATTGTAAAAGCTTCGAACCCGTTCTCTGACTGTCGCAGACAACTTTGACAGCCTGAGCCGCATTGAAAACGTGATTAATGACAGTTTGGTAGCAGACATGGGCTAGAATTTCGGCTGAGGGGAGGTAGAATTTTCAATTCCTGAGTAGGGTAGGAGCGCCTGAAGGAGGCTGAGGGGGTGGTAAGCCAAAAAGTCCGATTTTTTGGCTAAAAATCCTCAATAAATCTAATCTCTAATTTGGGTTCAAATACTGCTAGAACTGCTGTTTTACAGCGGATTTTAGCAATTTTAGTGTCTAAAACTCTAAAAAAATTAAGAATCTTAGAAATCAACTCCAAGAAAAATTGGAAGGGGGTCGGAAAAATGGTCTCGGAGGAGGGTCACCGATCAAGGGGTCTCGGACCTAAGTCCGGTGGGATGCACACCCTGGGACTCCTTGTTACATGTATTCTAAAAAGAGTCGCCGAACTGACAATTGCTACTAACCAAAAAACGTCGAGAAAGTTCTGCAAATTTGGTTTCCGAAAATATAGTATGTCACCAAAGTTTGGGTGTGCGAGTGGCCGAGCAGGTATGCGCTGGCTGGCAACTGTTAAGAGCGATCGACGATTGAGGGGGTGGTACGAATACGCATCGGCTCGGCAGGTTATGGGGTATGGCCACCCAGACCCATATATGTACGTACTACATACATACTTGCTACGTGACACATTGCATAGTAGACCTGCGCATACTGTACGTGTTGAGGGGTCTGCCCCCACCCGACTTAGCCAGACTCCCCCCGCCGGATGGGGGACCCCCGAGACGATGATTTTCCCGACCCCCGCTCCGATTTTTCTGGCAAGTAATTTTTTGAGCAAATTTTAGCGATTTTTTTGCAATTTCAGACACAAAAATTGCCAATATTGGTTGTAAAACAGCACTTTTTAGCTGTATTTCAGCCCAAAATAGCGATTTTTGACGATTTTTAGCCCAAAAATTGCGATTTTTTCGATTTTTGAGCGTTTTTTAGTGCCCAACCCCCTCCCAAAGTTTTGTCTCAGACGCCCCGGCCGACGCCAGACCAGACCCCCCAACCCCCCTCCGCCTTCGGCGGATGACACATATTTATAAATTATGCGTAGAAAGACTTTCTTATGCTGTTGTGTTAACTTCTACGTACCTACGTATGTGATAATTATGTATAGTTCTTCATCTGCATGTATAAAATCGTGTGTCTTACTGCATTTTCAGCAGACAGGCACCCTCGCCTCCAGTCAACCTCTGCATATATGGCTTTTACCTTCAAAATTTTACACCATTTAGTTCAGTAGCGCTTAATCGTTAGTCTTTGGAATTTGGAGTTAACTTGATAAATTTATGTTTAACAAAGCAGTGTAGACATCAAAACGCATGTTCAATTAAATTCAATTATTTTTTTCTTTTTTTACTATTTTCAAAAAACATTTTGTCCGCCGCTGACACTACGCGGACACAAGCGGACACTTGTCCGCGCGGACATGTGTCCGCGCGCGGACATGGCGGAGGGTGTCCGCGCGCTGACGTGTCCGCGCGCTGACAACATCTGTGTCCGCGCGCGGACAGCGGACAAAGTATAAACCCACCTTAAAAGCGGACAATGGACAGTGTCCAACCCGGACCAAAATGGGCGGACAATTTGGAGCACGGACAGTGTCCGGGGCGGACAATTTGGAAATTTTATTGGACATGATGGAAGTTTGACGGACAAGATGGTCAGAGCCCGAACAAACCGGACAGGATGATCTGGGCCCGGACAGCCTGGACAAATATGATAAAGGTTAGACAGGATAGTCACAACAACTCCAACTGCTGAGGATGCAGTTTAGTAGAGCACAAGATTCATTTATTGGGCAGCTTTGGAAGTTTGAGCTTCCCGCCTCTAAACCTGGTCCTAGACCAGTCTGAGAGCGGAGTGAGACCCTAAAACTAGTTTCAAGCTGAACAAGGGAAGGAACTTGTCACACAAACAATTTGCTACTATATTTAATGACATAGTCTTTCAATCACATAGGAGTAACGTGAAAGAGCGAATGAATAAAACGCATTCATATTGATGTATCAATTGTTTTTGTTGTTACCTCGTGAGCAGTTATTATTTGTGCCATAGTGATTGTTCTAGTGCACCGTGTGTCTTAGAGCCCAACAGCAGAGTCAGTCCGTGAAAGAGATAAAAAGCGGAGGAGAGTGAGTAAAAGTCCGCTGATTAAATAGTCAACGCTTGAAACTTGTTTCTGCCTAGAAACTAAATAGCTCTTGGGCTGTTTGGCAGCGAGTTTGGTTAGATTTTCTGCCGCTAGCTCGGCAGTGCATTAGACAATTCTAACGGTCAGTCAGACGTCCAGTGAAACGTGCCGGCAGAACCGGTATGCGGTACTGTTGATTGGGTATACCGAACCCATACCGAAAAATGGGTATTTTTGGGAATACCTACCCAATAAATACCTACCCATTCCAGGTATTTTAATAAATACCCATACCCGGTATACCGATTCCTGAAAACCCCATACCCAAACAACAGTATGGGGCAAAGGCGCCAAGCCTAAATTGTATGTTGTGACGGTATAGTGGTCCAGCATTTGGATTTATTGCGGCATAAGTTCATTTGGGATTCTAGGACTTTGAATGGTAATTATTGAGTTTTGGACTAACTTCTCCAAAATGACAGCTACTAAAAATAGTATCAACAATAGGTATGTGGGTGGCCTAAAAGTTACCGTTAGAGTGCGCTCGTCTGTATCCTTTGCTTGTCTTTTGAGGCGCAGCAATTATTGAAGTGTACTTTTTGCTAGTGTTTCCGAGTAAATTTATTTTGAAATTAAATAACTATTAAATTGCTTGCTCAACCTTCAGAAGAAAATAACTTGCTATTAATTTGCTTGGTACCCAAATTCTGAAATTTAATTTGATACAAATTTGTTATTTGATATGAATTAAATATAAATTTGCTAAAATCAATACTCAATTCCTGAGGAAACAGCTCAAAACCTGGGGTCGTGTCAGTTCAAAACGAGTTGACCTTTCCTCAGATGCGACAAATTGTCTACAAATTAACATTTAATGAATTGATATCTTTGCTATAAGCATGAACAAGGTCATCTTTGGGCTGAACTTGTTGTTTTGTAGCCAAACTTTGGTTAGTGAAGCTGCCAAACCAAGAAAATTTATATCAAATTCATATCAAATTTATATCAAATTTCTAGGCCAATTTTACGAAATTTTATATAATTTTAATTTGTTTGACAGTCATCGCGAGAAATTTAATTTGTTATTAAATTGCTATTTACTAAGTAAGTTTGGCCAAAACAATTTAATTTTGTTATTTAATTTTAATTTGATCGGAAACACTACTTTTTGCATATACAGTACATATAGATAAAAAAAATGTCCCATCGCTTTTTCGGCCTTCACTCAAACGTTTCGTTCTCAGTCACTTCTTTACCGATTTGGCTCAAATTTTGGGCAAAAATTAACAACATGGTTGGCTAATTATTCTGCAAGTTTAGTGCCAAAATTCCGACCGGTACTGGTTCCGATCCGATCCGATATAATGGGGGGGCCTGTACGGCCCTATGATCAGACCAACATGTCCATTTCATTTCCCCATATCATCTCTCTTCATTTCGGATACTATCACCAACGCAAGGCTCAACCAGCCTTGGGGGATATCTAGCGGTTAGGTATACCCGAGGCTTTAATCAACCTCAGGAGGTCCCTAACGGTTACATCGCTCAAGTCCTGGGTGGTAAGATATCTACTGCCCAGAATAGCTTGTCTACGTCCAGCCAATGCATCACATTCTGTGACCAAATGTTCAGGCGTTTCCTCCTCCTCTAAGCAAAATGAGCATGTTGGATCATCCACCAAGCCCATGATGCTGAGATGTCTATTAAGGTTACTACTGTGTCCAGTTAACCAACCGACCACCAGTTTCAGTTCCCTTCTACTAAGACTAAGTAGTTCTCTGGTCACCACCAGTCTGGGTCCCAGAATGAACTGCTTAGATTGCCTACAGTCGGTTCGTAGATCCCAGGCAGTTTGCAGCTGGTTCTTTGCCCAACTTCTTAAATCTGTCCTCACTTTCCTAACTGAGATGCCAAGGGCCGGTTCCGGCCCTATAAGTGGCAACTCAGCAGCTGCCCGAGCTAGTCGGTCAGCCTGATCATTTCCCTCCACTTCCGAGTGTCCAGGTACCCACATCAGCTGTAGTTTCTTACGAAGCGCCAGTCGTTGTAGTTCCCTAACACACTCTGCAACCAACTTAGAGTTGACGCGTGGAGATACTATTGCTCTTAGAGCTGCTTGACTATCTGAGCAAATACAGATCTTCTGCTCCAGACAGTTAACTAGTCCAGGAGTCCTGGCGCAGTTCAGTATAGCATAGACCTCCGCCTGGAAAACTGTTGCATACTTCCCCAGGGGAAAGGAATCCTCTACCCCCAGTCTCTGTATAAATACTCCTGCTCCCGAATTCTCTAAACCTGTTAACCTGGAACCATCCGTATAACAGTAGAGAGTATCGGTTGCATTAGGAGTATTACCCTGCCAGACCTCCCTACTCGGGAAGTCGACCTGATATTTCTTATCAAACACGTAATTGGGTAGTTGTTGGTCACTTGGGAATTGGTACAGTGGCGATAAATCGCACAATTGTGCCCAAACACTACAATGACCACGACCTACCCTGTGCCACTGCTTAGTACTTTTAAGTCTGTAGCAGGTCGCCATCGCTTCCACTTGAATCCAAGTGTGTAGCGATGGAAGACACAACAGAACTTCCATTGCTGCTGTGGGTGTTGTTTGTAGAGCCCCTGTTATGCATAGACACGCCAGTCGTTGTAAACGGCCCAGCTGTGCTTTTGCGCATTCCAGGTTTGTCCGTTTCCACCACACCACAGCAGCAAAAGCTATCATAGGTCTAATGGTCACAACATAGAGCCACTTGACCACCTTAGGAGACAGTCCCCAATTCTTCCCAACAGCTCGTTTGGCTTGACAGAAAGCTGCTCTGGCCTTGGAGCATTTGGTTTCAAGGTGAACTGCCCAATCTAACCGGGAGTCCAAATAGACTCCCAGATATTTTACTCGCTTTACTAACTGGAGCCGCTTCCCATAGATCTTAGGGAGCTTAAGCCCAGTTAGCAGCCGTTTCCTTGTGAAAAGGATCAGCTCTAACTTGTCCGGCTGTACGGCCAGACCTTCTTCTTCACACCATCCTTGGACAACCGTAAGTGCCCTCTGCATGAGGTCACATATAGTGTCCAAGAATTTTCCTACCACGAGAACTACTCCATCATCCGCGTAGCCCAGGGCATAAAACGATGAGTCGTTTAGACGCACCAACAGGCTATCAGCAAGGAGTATCCAAAGTAGGGGAGATAAAACCCCTCCTTGTGGACATCCCCTGCGCGTATTGATGGATCTGCTACATTGCCCCATTTGAGCAGTCACTGTACGGAGTTTGAGCATGGACCCAATCCATTGGATAAGGGTGGACTCCACGCCCCGCCTCCTCAGTGCCCGTTCAAATGATGCAAAAGATGCATTGGAGAAGGCGCCTTCTATGTCGAAGAACGCTCCAAGTGCAAACTCTTGATGCTCTAAAGCTCTTTCTACACGACCAACCAAGCAGTGTAAGGCCGTTTCCACAGACTTGCCTGCCTGGTAGGCATGTTGACTAGGATGGAGCGGTACATGCCGAAGCACCTCGTCTCTCAACCACCTATCTACCAATCGCTCCACGCTCTTTAGCATGAAAGAGGATAGGCTGATTGGTCGAAAGGATTTGGCCTTGGCATATGATTCCTTACCTGGCTTAGCTATGAAAACAACCCTCACCTCTCTCCAGAGTTGAGGTATGTAAGCCAGTGCTATTGATGCTCTAAACACTTGCACCATAGGTTTGACAAGAATATCAAGCCCTTGTTGCAACAGTGCCGGAAAAATTCCGTCTGGACCAGGGGTTTTATATGGTTGGAAAGATTTTACCGCCCATTTCACCCTATCTTCAGTAACAATTCGGTTAGCCAGTGCCCAGTCCCCCAAAGCTCCTCTCAGAACTTGGTTGTCTGGTTGTGGTGCCGTATCTACCATAGTACCACCAGGGAAATGCACTTCCAGTAGGTGTGACAAAGCAGTCTCCCTACTCTCTGTGTATGTCCCATCTGGTAGTTGCAGCATACCTGCTTCTATGGGAGAATCCCTGCTGAGAACTCTGTTTAGTCGTGAGGTGGCCTTAACCCCCTCGACTTCCTCACAGAACTCTCTCCAGGATTTCTGCTTTGCGAACTTTATAGTTTGCTTATATTCTCGTTGGGCCACCCTGTACTCTGCCCAGTCCTGTACGGCCCGAGTGAGCAGTGCCCGATGGAGCTTCTTTCTACTCTTTTTTCGTAGTGCTGACAATTGCCGGTTCCACCATGGCACCCGGCCATTTCCTACCCTAACTCGCTTTAAAGGACAAGCCTCTTCAAACGAAGTCAGGACATTACTTTGAAGAAAGTTCACTTCCTCCTCTAAACTTTGTATGTCCTGGATGTCCACCTGATGGTCACCCATTCTCCATTCTAGGTTGTCATAAAATGCACCCCAGTTTGTAGAACGTGGGGACCTTCGATATTCAGGTGGAGCTTTCTCCAGGCATATCTGGAAGTAAATGTGTCTGTGGTCAGACAAAGAGTCTTCCCGTGACACATGCCACTTGTCGATATCCTTAGCTATACATAAAGATGCTAAGGTAAGATCTATAACAGACAGACCCCTACCTATGTAGGTGGGTTCATGTCCTCTATTAATGATTTCTAGATCAGAAGAAATGACATACTCCAGCAGGTGATGTCCCCGGGCATTAATATCCCGACATCCCCAAACTGTATGATGTGCATTAGCATCACAGCCTATTACTAGGGAGTGATGGCGCTTCTGACAGAAATCAACTACTTTGATCATGTCATTTGTTGGAGGAGGTTGCCCCCAGCAACCTGTGGTAGGTAGATAGAGGAGAAGATAATAGATCTCCTCCTTCCACCTATCACAACTTCTAATTCAATTGTACTAGCATCCTGGGTACTCAGATGGGGCATGAACACCACATCCAGTCCCCTAGATGCATAGACACATGATCTCACATGCAAACCAGGTACACCTCTGTAAACACGGCCCCCTAGTGAGCATAACCCTACAACACGATTATTAATCGTGTACGGTTCTTGTATTAGGGCTAGGACAGCCCCATTTTCTTTCTGCAGCTTCGCTAGGCAACTGCTAAGGACTGCCGTTGCCCCGCGACTATGCTGCAGATTAATCTGAATAACGGCAAGATTGGCTCTCCCCCTGGTTTGTGGTGCCAAAATTCCGACTCATACTGGTTTTATGACCCGAAAACTACGAATGAGGGTGGTCCACGCAAATTTATTTTTTTTCGGTAATACAAGGAGTACAGGCCTGAAACTTGCAGGAATGATTGGTGTTGCCATTGGGTATAACATAATTAGCGGGCAGCCCTGTAGCTCAAAGGGCACTAAAATTGGGGAATTTTAAAAACGTGACTAAATATGACTTTTCTTCATAAAACCAGCAAAATGACGATTCTAAAGATTTTCAATTTTCAAAAAACGCTGCAGGGATGGTTTCTATGGTGTGGAACAGAGTTTAAGATGCATTTTGCTTTGACACCCTCCATTCAAACGATCACCTTTCATTCGTTTCTTAAGCTAGGATCTAATAGCTCGCATATGGTTTTGTAGCTGGTCCAATGGCCTTTCATTTTCTGGTACTCCCGTTTCCAGATCATAGCTGGTTACCGAGATATTCGCCGAAAACTGCGAAATTTCCGCAAAATGCCAGCCCGTTTTTTTTCGAAAAATCTTTATAACTTTTTGTGCAAAGGCCCTGCCAAGCTAATGTTTTAACAAAAGTTAGGTATGAGTTGGCCAAACAAAATGAGCGCCCCAAAGTGTGCGGTTTGGGGGGAGGGGGTGTTTTGGCCTCTCATAGGTGTTCGGAAAAAAATTTTTCCTGCAAAGCTTAGTTGTTAGCATACTGTTATATGCAGTTTTGTGTGCTGAGTTCGCAAATGCATTCAGTTTAGCTAGATTCGCTCTGGATCGGGAGAAATTGGCGTCCAAAGTTGAGACCAACCCTATTTCTTGACTGGCACTACTCGCTAGTATGACGATTAACCGCGGTGCAATGCAGTATTTCTTATGTAGTTTTTGCCGCTGATTCCGAAAATAACTTTATTTTTGCTCTACGTTCCAACTTTTGAAGATATCGGCATTTATATGATTTGGGAAGAAAACGGATGCACTTGCTATAAAATGCTCGTTTCAAAGGTGACTCAGTTCAGTCGCATCTAGGGTACAGAGCCATAAAAATTTATTTCACCTAATGCAGTTTTTGCCGCTGATTACGAAAATTACATCTGTTTTTCAACCTGACCGCTCCTGAGCGACTTATGTAACTTTTGTGCCCTGGTACTCAGACAATAAGTTATCTGTCAAATCTGGGCGTAACATGGTATCTATCTGGTGCTGTGTTTTCCGCTGATTCAGAATATCATCATATTTTTGCACTACGGCCACTCGGTCGCAAGTTATGGACCTTTGAAGTTTCGTAAAGAAACATGTCATGAGAAGCCATAATCCTGAAATAATTGTTCAGCATTCATGCAGTTCTGAAGGGAACCTTTTGTCAGTCAATAGTGTACCCGACCTATTTTGACGCGCTGAGTTAAATAATGACCTTTGTTTTTCTCTACTGCTGTTTAATTTATAGATATTACTGATCAAACAAAATTTGCATTAATATTCATATAACTCCAAAAGGAGTAACTACAGATTAAAACAAACGCCATTTTTTATTCTAGAATTTTGCGGAAATTTCGCAGTTTTCGGCGAATATCTCGGTAACGAACTAAGATCTGGAAACGGGAGTACCAGAAAATGAAAGGCCATTGGACCAGCTACAAAACCATATGAGAGTCGGGATCTTAGCTTAAGAAACGAATGAAGGGTGATCGTTTGAATGGAGGGTGTCAAAGCTATTAAAATGAGCCCGAAAATTGCTGCCGACCCAACTTTGAGGGGGTGTAGCTCCGGTTCTAGGGGGTTGCTGGTGGCCGGGCATGCACCGTTGGTCTTCGACTGTGCTCTATTTTAATAGATATAAATATCAGCCAGATCCGTGAGATGGCCCTGCTTGCCCCCTCTCTTTGTTTGTTTGTTGTTGCCGGGAACAATAGACGGCCACTTCTTCAAGCCGGAAAAGTCGGGCGACCGACCCTTCTGCACCACTGGGTCCATCTGTCGCACAGTCGAGATATGGGTGGCCCGGCTGCACATTAAACCATCAGCTCTAGGCATCATCAGTGGCAGATGGGCAAAGTCCCAATTGACATCCGGGACGGTTTAGTGCCGACAGTCCAGGCATGAGTCGGAGGCCAACAACCACGTAGCCAACAGGAACAAGGCTACGTGCCCGGAATGGGGCGTTACCATTTTGGGACTGGCCCCGTTGCACCTGGGACTGTTTATAGTCCACTCAGCATTGGCCCCGTAGGGTGTACTGAGCTGTCCCGGAGGCGGTAACGTTGCAACGGCCCCCTCTCTTCGGCACCAAAGCTGACTTTCTCGCAAAATGCATCTTAAGAGTTATTATTTAAACAATGCCACTCAGAAAGCGTTTTTCTGGCTTTAGCGTGCTCAAATTCTTACACTATTTTGACCAGATGGACTGGACTTACATTAAAAGCTTCTGATATTAGTGCTGTGGTACAATCAAATTCTATTTTTGAGGCAAAAAGGATATTTTTGCTTAAAAACAAGGATTATTTATGATTTCTGTTCATTTTCCCAACGATATTGATTCAACATGTGACCTGGGGCCAATTTCTCACCTCACTTGTAATTGACTTGTACTTGACAAAACAAGCAAACTTGATAAATTTTATCAATTTTCGACTTCTCACCTCTGAAAATTGTCAAGTCAAGTACAAGTCAATTACAAGTCAAGTCGCCAATTTACAAGTGAATGTCAAGTGAATGTCAAGTAAATGTCAAGTAAATGTCAAGTGTTCAATTTCTCACCTATCAAATTTCTCCACTTGACTTGTAAAATTTTTTCAGTCTCTTGCGACCGATAAATGGTTGTCAAGTGAGAACGAAACAGAAAACTTACGGATAAAAAACAAACAAAATGCATCGAAATGAAAAGTAAACGTGCCGATAACAAGTACCGACGGAAAACAATCGTATTTAACGCAGTTAGCATCACTAGCCATAAAATAGGTCCGGAGGGGTCGGGGTGAAAATTTTGGAAGAATCAACCAATTTTCTTGGGGTAATCAGAGTCAACGTCAACTTTTTGGAGTCTGGGCGGGTCTATCCAGTAGTACCAGAAAGAAGTCAGTTTAAGGCACGCACATGTATGTAGCATAGGTTACTTTGGTGGGTAGGTGGCCCGCCACGGGCTAAAGATGGATAAATGACCCAGAACCGCAAAGCCCCTAAGGCTAGCCGCGACCTCAAAGTCTACTGAAGGCAAAAAATCTCGAGGACAAATTTAAGCGTTAAAATGTTCAACATATGTGATACCGATTTGTAAATGTTTCCTTTTAACAGAGTAAACATAGCAATTCTACTTGTTGTGTCCCACCCAGTCAACCCTCCGTACTCCAGTAAGCTTCGTCCATCTTGTTTCCGCGAGTAGTCAGACGGAATCAGCTGTAAAATGGCCATTCAGCCGCCGAAGGCATTGTCAAGTAAATGTCAAGTGTTTATCAAGTTGTTGTCAAGTACAAGTAAATGTCAAGTAAACGCTTGTGAGGTGAGAAATTGGCTTTTACTTGACTTGTAATTGACTTGTACTTGTACTTAACTTGTACTTGACATTTTACTTGTAAGGTGAGAAATTGGCCCCTGGTCAATCAGAAAAACAAAATTTTACTGAGATTCGGATTCGGTGGTCTGTTTCAACAGATCAGGCATCATGGCAACCACATGCTAAGCCGAGTTCGCTCCAAACTGCTCAAATTGGCAATTGAATGATGGCAGCGGTTCAGCATTTCAATTATTCATTTTATAGAGCGTGCTGCTGTAGTAACTATTTTATTCGTTTTACTGACTGGACCGGTTGTGACCGGTTAACAACTGAAGCTACTGTAACGCTCAGATTTAGAATAGCGGAGAACTTTAAGCAACAGCTTGTTTGTCTACCCACTATGGTAATCTTTGCATGTAATTTTACCAGCTCTGCACATACTTTACTGCATCAAAAGCCACAACCCCAGTTAACATTTCTCAGTCTGGGAGCATTTCGACATATCCAGTGAAAGACAGACTGCTGACTGGTGCGGACGTACCTTCCTGTCACACTCGAGTGAATGCCAACCAGATTCCAGCGGCGCAACCCTTGTACATCAGCCCGTCGTTGACGTTGCAGCCCCGCACCTTGTAGATTCTGCAGTATATCAGGACTTATTACATAGAGCTAAACACAACAGTAAAACAGACCGCTTCAACTGCTTTCCCCCAGACTTTAAAAGCATACTGTGCTTGGTTGCTTACACAGACATGACGGTGCATGGCTCTTCCAGAACAGAATCTTCGAGCCGTCGCATCAGCCCAGAGCATCTTGTTTTGCAAGTAATCCCAGATGGACATACGCATGGAAGAGGCCGGTTTGGATGAAGGTTTCTCCAGACAAATTGGAGCTGTGTTTCGAAGAGAGATTTCCATTTCCAATAATGCCAAGTCTATTGTCGGGTAGTTTGGGTGCAGTGTGATCTTGACTACTCTTGTGCAATTGCAGTGTTTGCCTAGAAGCACAAAGTAGACATTACATTGCATTGCAACCTAATTGATTTGTTACCTTCCACTGACTCGGTTCGCATAGGCTGAAAACCTCCATACAAAACTATTGTGTAACCACTAAACGCATCCTGAGGATTTTTACATCATCATCAGCTTATAATGTACGTACCCTTTGAATTTCAGTGGCACAGACATTAAAGACGCTGACGTTAGTGCATAACGTTCTCCTATGTAAATGGCAGTACCTGAATCAAAGAATGAATCAATTATGCATGTTTTTATTTAATACCGTGTAGTCTGACAATATAAAAATTGTTCACCTGGTTTAAAGCTTGAACCACAAGTGACTCCAGAACAGTGGAGATACAGTGTCCAGGGAAACTGATTAACATTAGCTGCATGCTTCAGCACCTCTCTGTCTTTGCTATCAAACACTTGTTTCTGCTGCAAGACTTTTAGTTTTACAAAATCACCCCAGGGGCCGTGCAAAAATGACGTCATCGATTTTTGGCCATTTTTCGACCCCCCCTCCCCCCTTGTCATCGGTTGTCATCATATTCCAAACCTCCTCTAAAAGCGAAAAAATGACGTCACTTTTTTCCACCCCCCCCCCCCGAATTTGCAAAAATTCCTGCATTCAAATAAGCAAATTTTGGGACAATAGCTCTTAGATTCTTCTAGTTATTCTTCTAAATTCTTCTAGATTTTTCCGTATTTAGAAACACCTTGTTTTTAGAAGATTTTTCACTATTTTTAAGAGAATCAAAGAAAAAAATTCGAAAATCTACCAATTTATCACAATTCAGTGAAAAACCCATCTACACAGTTATGAACTACATGTATTGAAAATAGCAAGGTATCCAAGTAAGGTAAGTGTAGCGTAGTAGGTACATAGGTACACCTTTTTTGGTAGAGGTAGAAAGAAAAAACCTGTCAAAAATAAGAGAAAAGAAAAAATTCTTTACTAAAGGTGTCTAAATAGTGCCCTACGCATGGTGCCTCTTTTTTGACGGCCTGGCCTGGAATATCAAATTTCGAGTCCGCCCGGATGACATTTTGCGCTGGACGGCCTGGCCCGTTTCGGGAAGGCCAAAACCGCCGAAAAATCTTGCAAAATCACTTGTGCGAGAACTACGTACAGTACAGTACGTACAAAAGAAACAGTTCTAATGACATAACAAACCTAAACATAAAACAGATTTAAAGAAAAACTTATTTTGGCTAAAGTAGCCTCAATCCGTCCCGGGCAGACTCCAACCGGAACAACCCAGCCAAAATTTTGTGCCAGGCGGCCTGTGCAGGGCTCTAATGACGACCAGAATGCGTTATAAATGCGTTTTTGAAAGTTAATTTTTCAACATTTTCTCGCCCTTGTTGGTCAGAATCCCAACCAGGCCTCCTCATACTACTAAAACTGTTAAATTTAAGCTAAGAATGCCTTTCAAATGCGTTTTTGAAGGCTAATTTCTCAAAATTACCCTATGAGACAAAAGTGACGTCATCATTGGCCGAACCCCCCCTTGTCATCGATTGTCATCATTTGGCAACCCCCCCCCCTCCCCCGTAACCGATGACGTCATTTTTGCACAGCCCCCCAGTGTAACTACAGGGTCAGCCAAAAAAAACAACCCAGCAGCTGTTTCGTTGTAGCAACCGCAAGTCTTAACTGATTTGAATGAATCCTTGTTTAAATGAAAGATAAATAAATCCTTAAAAGACTGCCAAAATTTTCATTAATTTACTCTGCTTAGTTCCTGAGATATTCGCTCCCGAAATCAAAACAGTGATTTTGGCAGTGAACAAGAGCGATTTCCTATTACAGTCATGCCTCGTTAATATGGCCCTCGTTAATATGGTTCCCTCGATTATATGGCCAGCTAGCAGGTGTACTTATTCTTTCGCCTACAATGGAAAACATAGTGATTTATGATTTGTTAATATGGCTATTTCGATAATATGGTCATTTGGGCCTTGTCCCGATGTGGCCATATTAACGAGGCATCATGACTGTATTCCACTGCACTTCGTAATAAAACGGATTCCTGCTATTGCTAAATGCTATTGGAGGCTTTACTGGTGACACCCAAACTCGGTTTACTTCAACAGTAAAGTGTCATTAGCCTCCAGCAGTAGGAATCTGCTTTATTATGAAATGCAACGGAATCGCTCTTGTTCTTTGCCAAAATCTGTTTCGACTTTGAGAGCAAACGTCTCAAGAACTGAGCAGTGAATCTCAATAAAAATGGCACCGATCTTTCAACAATTAATCACTCTTTCATTTAAAAAAGGATTCATTCAAATCGGTTGGGATTCATGGTTGCAGAACTAAAAAATCTGCCGGGTTGTTCTTTATCACTCTTGTTCATTGCCAAAATCTCTGTTTTGACTTTGAGGACAAATATCTCAGGAAATGTGCAGGCTATCTTAATAAATGTTACATCAATGTTTCAAGAATTTATTTGTCTTTCATTTAAAAAAGGATTTATTCGAATCGGTTGAGATTTGCGGTTGCTACAGCAAAAAATCTGTTGGGTTGATTTTTTGGTGGACCCTGTGGTATGTCGGTCTCGGTGCCCTCTGTAGTTGTAGCCTTGCTTGCAAACCGAAGGTGCAACCAAAGTTTTACCACCATACACACTAATAAATAAAGGTGGCTAATCGTAGGCCGGCCGTCAGAGGCTCCGCTGCACGCAACACTAACGAGAGATAAGGCAGCAACTGGGCCATGCTGCGCAGGTAACGTAACTGGCAGCATAATTTACATGCAGCTGTGCGGCGGGCTACCTACGTACATGTATCACATCCTATGCTCTACGCACGTATACAAAAGAGCTGTGGCTGAGTGCCTAGCTACAGACATATCAACCACCCTCTTCCTTCTTGAGCGAGGACGTTGGTTGTTCAGCTTCTGGCAGGCGCGGTGAGCATGGAGAGTGGTGGCGCTTGACATCACGCATGTCCATTGCGCCTGGACTGTCCTTGTTGCTCCAACCGGCTGCTTGTTGGCATGCACACCAAAGAGATATGACTTGAGCAGGATCAGCGTTTTGGTGGCTTCCTTCCTTGGTTGAGGGATGCGCCAGAGAGATTCAACCGAGTCTGCGATCTGGCCATCGACCTCTGACTTCGCAACACTGCTGAATGGTGGATCAACCTACAGCTTGTTCGCATTCGATGCTGGGAAACGTTGCACCTCAGGAACCGGCCGGGCCTTGGCTTCCTGACAGGCAGCAGAAAACCGGCGTTGTGTAAACCAGTGCCAGCTGAGAGAAGAGAGTTCCTTGCCATCGGTTCTTCCATCTATGCTCCCAAACTGGTCTTGGCATCCACTTCTTGGCATGGTGCAGGCTCGTTTGCAACGTTCCTTCTCCTGGCTAGCACAGGAATAGCTGGCAGTGTTGCTGGATGGAGGCTCGAGCTACGTGTCCTGACATTGGCAATCACTCGCTCCTGTCTGGCTTAGCGCAGCGAGAATGGCAACAGCTACCTCGGCTCTGTGTTTTGTGCTCACAAGTCGCGTGGATGTTGACACGTCCACCATCGGCGTCAACGATGTGTGGCTCTGTGTCGCTCGAGTGTAGCGTCAGCTACTTCTGCTTGAGGCGTGGCCATCTCTGCGGTGTTGCTTCCCTCTGTGGGTAGTTAGGCTTTACCCAAACGACCATGTCGGTAGGTGTAATGACAGTTCCATACTATCCACAGTACAGATGCTGGGCGCGAATGCGCTATCCTTCGCAGTGCCGATTCTGTACTGTCCAGAGTACAGAATGATGTACGCGAATGCGCTGTTTTTCTCGCCAACGAGGTCGTCCACCTCCGAGTAGCATGTTGTTGTCCACTTCCGGGAAGTTGTCCACCGCCGATTTGCATGTGGTCCACTCCCGGGAAGTTATCCACCTCTGATCTGCCTTGCGTCGGTTCGAATTTGGCATCGCCAGTTGGTATGTCCGGGGCTCGTTGTCTTAGCGGCTTGCCGTCAGCGAAGTCAGCAACAACTTTTATCACCATACAGTACACACTAATAAATAAAGGTGGCTAATCGTAGGCCGGCCGTCAGAGGCTCCACTGCACACACACACACTAACGAGAGATAAGGCAGCAACTGGGCGGCCATGCTGCGCAGGTAACGTAACTGGCAGCATAATTTACATGCAGCTGGGCGGCGGGCTACCTACGTACATGTATCACATCCTATGCTCTACGCATGTATACAAAAGAGCTGTGGCTGAGTGCCTAGCTACAGACATATCACCCTGTATATTACTTCTTGTATAGAATCCAAAGCCAACCCACAGTCCTGACTGACACATTTTAGCTGCTTACAAGCCCCTATGTAAGCTTTTCTAAACGCCACGTAGTATGTGTAGTACCTAAACAATACAGCACTTAGATACAGTGCATGCGATGCCCTCCAAATCCTACTTCCCCAAGCAAGTCCTGGCAGCTTCTGCTAGAGTCTGCCATACTGTATTGTGTTCTGGGTGACAGTCCATGATGCATCTGTTGTCTGAGACTCTGCAATTTAGATGTGGATGATGTTCTTGTTCTCCGCGAAAGCACAGCTCTGCTCTGATTCGGTCCTTTTCCCGCTTTCCAGATCGACAGTGAACTCGAGCGCACTGATAGTAGCAGTTCTGATGAAGATCTGTAAGATTGAAAACAGCAATATCAGGTCTAATGCAGCCAGCGGGATTACGTTACTGTTGTTTGTGTATACACATACACATTTACCATACACAAAAATACACATTGTTTTTTCAATGTGTATACACATACACATACACATACCGGAGAGTGCTGCATTGGGTACCCGGGTACACTAACCAGCACTTAGCATTTTCCGCAACAAAAATCAGATCCTGTTAGTGTACCCGGTACACTAACTGGCACTTAGCCAAATCACGTTAAACTGCTTGCTTTCAATCCGCTGCTCGAATTCTGAGCAAAAATGCATTTTTCCAATCCAGATTACTCTTTCTGCCATGTAAATGAGATTGGTTGGTCAAACTTTTCATTCTTGTTCAGTAAAAACGATTGAAAATGAGCAAAAATATAAGTAGACCTGCTTTAAAGGTACCGTAATGTTGCAAATTTTTGACACCCATGGCATAAACCCTGTCTCCAAATAGTATACCCCGGGTACACAATCCGGCACTAAGTGCCAGATAGTGTACCCCGGGTACGCTATCTGGAGGGGTACCCTATGCAGCACTCTCCGGTACACATTGAAAATTCCGATACACATTACCATACACAAACAGTACTCAAAATGTGTATTTTTGTGTATGTGTATTTGATCGGCAAAAATTGATAAAATTTCGAACAGAAACGTAAAATTTCGATGTTTTCGCTACATTAATAAACAGTAGATGTCCTCATAAAGCCTTCAAAGGGCCTAAGTGACTCGACTTCAAAGCTATCCAAGGTTTAAAGCAGCAGACATTGAGAGATTTGATTTTCCTATCATTTCTTACTGAAAATCTACCAAAAATTTGCATTTTCAGTACAATACACATACACAAATATACACAAAAATACACATTGTTTTGCTGAATGTGTATACACAAATTACCATACACATTCGAAGGTAATTGTGTATACACATACACATACACAAACGGAAAATCCAATACCAAACAACAGTAGATTACGTTCAGATTTGAAGTTGTTCCAAGGAGTTTCGTCGCCTGCAAACAGCAAAGTGCAGAGCAGAATCAGATGTGTAAATGGGTGAACCAACCAGTGCATTCTACGTTTGTCTGCAAGCAACTAAACACTGAATATCTGCCTGCCTGACTAAACGGCTTGACAAGCAACCACACATACACAAGAATACTGTGCCGAGGTATTTTGGTATTTTGCATGTCTCACATAGTTTCCCACCCAGTTAGCAGTTCAGGTGGTCAGCAAAAATAGGCAACAAATCAAATATCAGCGTGTATAAACCTGCGCCAAAGGCAGTTTTAGCCTAAATTCGGAGGTCGAGTACTAAAAGGTTAAAAACTCACTAGGTAATCTGGGCTCACATGCGGCTTGAACGCCAGCTGTGTTGAACGACAGCTATAATATGATTTATATCAATGTGTGTGGTACACAAATGGTTGATATCAACAGTTCTATTGCTTCACATAAATTTTTACTGACTCAGTTTAGAAGCCACGACCCTAAATAATTGACCTTTCTCAGTCTGGGAGCGTTCCAACAGATCCAGTGAAAGATGGACTAGGGCCTTCCCTTCCCTTCCCTTCCCTTCCCTTCCCTTCCCTTCCCTTCCCTTCCCTTCCCTTCCCTTCCCTTCCCTTAGACTGTTAGACTGTTACCTGACAGGCAGATAGTTATGAGAAACGGTTGTAATCTACCTATGTAGTGTCCACTCTCTTGCTGTTTTAGTACCTCGCTATAGGCACCTGCGTTCTACGAAGGCTTTTTTGTGTTCTATTGCTAAGATCTGGAATACTTTAGAAGATTACATTGTTACTGGTAGCCTAGCTGAGTTTATCCGATTTGTTAAGTCGCCTGAATTCGTAGTGTGTGTTTCATTGCTTGACATTAGACGTTACTTATTGTAGTATGTAGTGTAGTACAGTGCGGGTCTAGTCAATGGGCGTTGTTTTCCTGCCTTGGCAGTTTTACGTCCGGGTTCAGGTTTTCCTGAATAAACGTTTACATACAAATACATACATCCCTTCCCTTCCCTTCCCTGAATACAACCAGATTCCAGCAGCGCAATGCTTGGCCATCAGCCCGACGTTGTCATTGCAGTGAGGATTCAGCAGTGTATGTCATAGCCGACAAGACAAGCTAGCCAGCCTATAAGCAAACTGGATTAAGTCACAACCTCTGGGTTAGCCCATAAAACCTCATTCCGTTAGCAATCTGCAGTATAAATCTGGTTTATTGTGAACTGCAATGGAGTGCCTCTTGTCCACTGCCAAAATCACTAGTATGACTTTGAGCGCAAATATCTCAGGAACTAAGCAAAGCAGTTTCGATAATCTTTCAAGAAATTATTCGTCTTTCATTCAAAAAAGATTCATTTAAATCGGTTGAACTCTTGACTAGACGAACTAGATCGGTAGACTGTGTGTGGTGGTACCATATACAGTATAGATAAAAAAAATGTCCCATCGCTTTTTCGGCCTTCACTCAAACGTTTCGTTCTCAGTCACTTCTTTACCGATTTGGCTCAAATTTTCAGCAAAAATTAACAACATGGTTGGCTAAATATTCTGCAAGTGTGGTGCCAGAATTCCGACTCATACTGGTTTTATGACCCGAAAACTAGGAATGAGGGTGGTCCACGCAAATTCAATTTTTTTCGGGAATTCAAGGAGTACAGGCCTGAAACTTGCAGGAATGATTGGTGTTGCTATTGGGCATAACATACTAAGCGGGCAGCCCTGTAGCTCAAAGGGCACTAAAATGGGGGAATTTCAAAAACATGAGTGAAAATCCCATTGTTAAGAAATCTGCACCTTCTAGAATCAAAGCACTGAATCTGTTGTTAATCAACACAGATTGTAGCAGGAAGTTCGACAAATAAATGAACCTGATATTTAAACTCTGTTCCACACTATAGTAACCATCCCTGCAGCGTTTTTTGAAAATTGAAAATCTTTAGAATCGTCATTTTGCCGGTTTTACGAAGAAAAGTCATATTTCGTCATGTTTTTTAAATTCCCCAATTTTAGTGCCCTTTGCGCTACAGGGCTGCCCGCTTAGTATGTTATGCCCAATAGCAACACCAATCATTCCTGCAAGTTTCAGGCCTGTACTCCTTGTATTACCGAAAAAGAATAAATTTGCGTGGACCACCCTCATTCCTAGTTTTCGGGTCATAAAACCAGTATGAGTCGGAATTTTGGCACCAGACTTGCAGAATATTTAGCCAACCATGTTGTTTATTTTTGCTGAAAATTTGAGCCAAATCGGTAAAGAAGTGACTGAGAACGAAACGTTTGAGTGAAGGACGAAAAAGCGATGGGACATTTTTTTTTATCTATACTGTATGTTACCCCTACCCATGGCCACGGGTGCCGGTACCATATGTGGTACCACTACCATATATGGTACGAAATCTGAACAGAGTGATACCATGCATGGTACCGGTACCAGCACCAATGCGAAGGTAGGGGTATCTTATATGGTTGTCGGCATTATTCAATTGAAAATTCCCACCTGAATTGAAAAATTGCGCATGGATTTTGTCCCAATGAACCAAATCCGGATTAACGAATCACTTTACCATACAAATTTCGAAGTTGGGACCCCAAATCTTTTGTCCGGATTAACGAATCCGGATCCGGATTTACGAGTCATATAACATGGGGGAAAATTGGGACCGGGTTTAATCTTGTCCGGAAGGCGAAAATCCGGATTAACGAGGTCCGGATTAACGAGACATGACTGTAATATGGATTCAGCACCCAGTGGGTTTGGTACAGTTCCAAACTCCAGACTTATATTTCAGCAAAGTGTAGAACGCTATTTATTTGTTTGGCTCGCACAAAAAATATTTGCAGTGTGCCAATTTACAGCTCAAAGTTTCAATTTTGGGTCTGAATACTGAAACTCAATGCGGCGAGATAATGACTTTATTTCTTTCTTTCTTTTTTATTTCTGCAAAATATTTATACACAGCATACATGGTGCTTCAGAAAACTCTAAATCTGCAAAACTTGTGCATATGGACAAAACAGAAAGTTGTGGTCCACACAAAAGAATACTGAAATGGTTTTCAACATTGTATACTGCCTCACAGAAAGCACGTTGAACACCACGCACAACACTATAACACCATTTAGTAATTATTGGCTCAGCTGCAGGTCAAACTGCAACGGTCCACATAAAACCACAACAGCACTACCATGTCATCTTGCCGCTGCAACAACCATACTAATAAAACTGACTGATTGTATTCAGTTAGTAGCAGTATCTATTCTGCTACTTGTAAACCAAGCATACTCTTAACCCCATTCTTAACCTGGGGGTTGAGAAAAAGATAGATGAAGGGGTTAATGCTGCAGTTGACAATGTACATCATACTTGAGATGTACAAGTGCCAGCGATACAAAGTGTATTCTGGCAGTAGAGTGAAAACTATGTCAAAAACCACCAGGTAAACCGCCACCCCCAGAAACTGCAACGACAACCGCATTTCCTGTCTCTGCTGACTCTGTCCGGTGCTTTTTCTGCCCCGTCTCGAGCCACTCACCTTACGATTCTGCGCTCTCAACTTGGCCAGTATAAAAGCGTAAGCCAAAATCAAACTTGCACACGTGAGACAGGCATAAAAGCGCTCCCACCACACGAACACCTGTATCCCCACCAAGCTCATGTCATAGGCCCAGCTGTACGAGTCGAAGTAGTAATGAATGTGGCAACAGGGACTCATCTGGGCTGTACACACCCCCAAACCTAGTGCCCAGATTATGACCAGGTTGAGCTTTATGCGAGAGGGGTTGAAAAAGAGGTGGTAGCTACGGAAACGACAGACGGCCCAGTAGCGGTTCAGCGCTATGCTTATAATGCAGGGCAGAGCAGTGTACCAGCTGAAACTGCACAGCACCCCCAACGAGCGGTCGAACAACTCTCCCAGGGGATATTGCTGCATGATGGTGGCTGGCACTGAGTAGAACAGAAATAAACACAACATCATACAGTCACTGACGCCTAGACTAACCACATACTTATAGAAACCGTTGTTGAATGCGTTTCGGTCCTTGAGAATCACCGTTAGCACTAGAATGTAGGCTACCAATCCCACTGCTGAGGTACTGCCGATTCCTATGGCCGCCACCAAGTTTTCCCACTGGCTCGGTTCGTCGGTCATTGGCTCGGCTTTTACTTCTCTTCTCTAGTGATTATTTCTCAAGAAGCCAAAGCTCGTTGTGCTCAAAAGTCTACGGTACATTACATGAGCAGCGTCTCTGGACAAACAGATCGTCGCTGCTGCTTTAAAGGGAAATTAAAAGGGCGAGCAAATGTAATCAACTTGTTGCTCAGGAGCTGCTTTGTCAGAGGAGCTCATAGATGAATGTCACTTTTCCTGAGTATTGTTCATTGACCACAGTTACTTCGCTAATTACTAGGATTGCGTGAGACTTTGAAACGAAAAGCAGGAAGCTTGGGTAATGGTGTGACGCCATTGCACTATTAAGTCAGGTACACAAGTGCAAAGGAAACCCTCTTGTTCATCTCCAAACTCACTGTTTTGAGTTTGATGGCAAATATCTCAGGAATCAAGCAGAATATCTTAATAAAAGTTTCATCACTCTTACGAGAATTGACTTATCTTTCAATTCATTCGAATCGGTTATGATTTGCGGTTGCTACAGTATAACCAAAAATCTGTGGGGGTTGTTTTTTGACGGACCCATTACATGTCCCAGTTGAAGATCAAAGCTGATTCAGAGCAAAGCAAACTATAGATGGATGGATTGTCTTGGCGGGGGCCTAGCCCCTACGTTAGGACGCACTTTCGCACCTTCGCACACATGCTCAGTGTCAGTCTGGGTGGGTCTCAGTGGTAGTACTGTTGTTTGGTATTGGATTTTCCGTTTGTGTATGTGTATGTGTATGTGTATACACATTTACCTTCAAATGTGTATGGTAATTTGTGTATACACATTCAACAAAACAATGTGTATTTTTGTGTATATTTGTGTATGTGTATTGTACCGAAAATGCAAAATATTTGGTAGATTTTGAGCCAGAAATACTAGAAAAATCAAATCTTTCAATGTCTGATGTTTGAAACCTTGGATAGCTTCGAAATTGAGTTACTTAGGCCGTTTTAGGGGTTTATGAGGATATCTACTGTTTATTACTGCGGAAAAAACATCGAAATTTTACGATTCTGTTTGAAATTTTATCGAATTTCGCTGATCCAATACACATACACAAAAATACACATTTCGAGTACTGTTTGTGTATGGTAATGTGTATCGGAATTTTCAATGTGTATGTGTATGTGTATGTGTATACACATTGAAAAAACAATGTGTATTTTTGTGTATGGTAAATGTGTATGTGTATACACAAACAACAGTAAGTGGTAGCTGTCCCCGTTCCCGTTTGTCGCAACGGTTTATGTTGAATAGGTTCGCGATCGATTGGTCGCCGTTCGATTCGCCGCCAGTTTCTTTATTACCGTAAAACTTCTAACAGAAACGCGTGCAGCAACAGCAATACACCGACCTAAGAAGGCTACAAAATCTAATAGCCAGCACTAACTTGTAGTTTTAGAGAAAAGAATTCTTCTAGCGTAGGTTTTTCTTCGCAATTTATTTGGTGGAATTAGCGCATAAAACTGTTCAATTTTGATTACCGAACTTCGAGTTTCAAGCGGTCAACGCTTTTAATTCACACGCAAGACAGGATGAATGCAGTAGGGCATCGGCGGCGGCCCCGGCATCCGTGAGAGCGGTTGTTTGTGGGTTCGAAACCGGTCGAAGCGACTGGAAGTAGTGGACATAAAGCCCAACCAGACCGCCGAAAGCCGGTGATGGCCAGTAGGTAAATGGGAACCGAACCGGCGCTGCCGTTGCACCTAATGGCAGCAAGGGGGAGGGTTGTTTGTAGACAGGGCTAGCCCATTGAAGGGCTCTGAAAAGAGCGAGGGGTGTCCTGAGCTGTCCGAAAGGACAGTGGAACCCAAAACAAACCAACAACAAACAGGACACTCAAGGTGAGGCAGAAAATATGACAGAGACTGAACACACTAAACACTAAACACACTAAACATAAACTACATAGAACCTCTCAAACAAATATCAATACACATTACGCAAATATCACTCAATAACATAATTATATAAAGCAATAGTACGCAAAAATCTGTCCTCCTCGATCAGAACATCTTGAACTTTCTTTTGGGCGCAGCGCTGTTGGGTACTGTTTCCCAGTTAATTAATTTTCTAATTAACTTGCTATTAACTTGCTTGTAACTGTCAGGAATTTTATTTACTAGCTATTTACTTGCTAGACACTGCAATTTCAAATTTAATTTGTTATTAACTTGCTATTTGCTAGAAATTTGCTATCTATTTGCTAGAAATTTGCTATCTATTTGCTAGAAATTTGCTAGAATTTGCTGCAAATTTTTCGCTCAACCAAATGATGCCTGCTTTTTTCAAAAGATTTTCCGATTATAAGATGATCATAGTTATTATAAGATCATGGTTTTCAACAGGGCGTCAAAAGTGACCCATTTGGGCTTTTCTTGTTTGTTTTGTAAGGGAAAACCACAGTACCGTTTAAAATACAAAAAAGTATACATTGTATCTCAGTTTCAACAAGCTGAACAAGCAACAGGAGAAAGAGAAGCACCGTAAACTCTACATACTGTAAGTTTATGCCTAACATGAACACATTCACATGACTTTCGTCCATACGTACTTGGCTATTAGCCCTACTTTAGCTACAGTATATGCGTAGCATAACCAACCTTGGGTCCTTGACCAACCTACAGTAGCAGCACATTATGGTCCCAGGCCAAGCTGGGAAAGATAGGGATAATGTATGAATATGTATGAAGCTAGTAAATTCCTAGTAAATTGCTAGCAAATTCCTAGCAAATTTCTCGCTCCCTCAATCTGAAATAAACTAGCTATTTATTTGCTAGGCGGCGCTTTGCCAAAATTAACTTGCTAGGAATTTGCTATTTGCTAGCCGATTTCGCCCAAAAATAAATTAACTTGCTATTTGTTATTAACTTGCTGGGAAACAGTACTGTTGGGTCGGTTTTTGTACGAAAACCAGTTTTTTCCGCGGGGGGGCTCAGAAAAAACTCAAACAAGTTTTTAAAGGAAATAGGCACAATAATAGGTTAAATTCGATTCAATTGCTTTGAATTTACGTTAATTAAAGGTTTTCAAGCATTTGCTTGGCAAAACTAAGCATTTTTGCCAAAATATCGCGGTACCATTTTCAGGCAACTTTTCATATTGTATTTTTGGTGTTTTATAATTCAAAATTCAAATTCAAAAAAAAAATAAATTGGTTTAACAATTTTTTCAGAGAAAACGTTTAACAGAAAATATGCTCCGATTTGCCAGCGCACATAGAAGGTCGGAGAATTTATTTTTTGGAATAAAGCGAAAAAGTCGAAAAAACGCTCATTAATCGATAATTGGTACAAACCTGATTAAGAGACTCGAAGGACTCGTCGCGTCTTGGCCATGGGTAGTTTACGCTATCCCGTGTGTGACGGCGGCCCCGGCACCCGTGGAAGCGGTGTGTTTGTGGGTTCGAAACCTGTCGAGGCGATGGGAAGTAGTCGACACAAAGCCCAACCCAGGCCGTCGAAAGTCAGCAATGGCAAGTAGATAAATGGGGACTAATGTGTTGGCCTCTGTATGGTGTACGAAGGGTGTGCGTACATACAGGTTTTACTAGAGACACAAATCTTAGAACAGACCGCCCTGTAGCTAGGGCTAAGACCAGACTCTCTCAACACCTGTGGCGTCCGCCGCCGGCTGCATTAATATCAAACCGATGAGTGATGTGTAACCAAACCCTAGTCCTTTGGCGGCGGACGTTGGAGCGACACAACATTACCCCCTCCTCTAAAAGCGTTAAGGTTCGGGTGAGTATCGGTCGGGCGGACGACCTTTGTTGACGCGCTGAGAGCGTCGGAGAGGTGGTGCAGGGGCAGGTTCAAGCATGTTCGGTTCCCCCAGCTCAACCGTAAGCCATTGCTGGTCGGGGTCATGATAGCGCTTCATTTTGCGCGCATTCCGTTTCTGCCCATCGGAAAGCATGTACGTCCATTTGCCAAGGACTTGCACAACCCGAAGCGGCGCAGAGAATGGCGAGCGGCCTTTGCGTGCATGCGGCAAGCGCACTTGAACCATATCTCCCTTGCAAAACGGGCCACGATTGCGTGGCAGCAATTGCGGGTGTGGCGCAGCCGTGCTTTCTGCGGCAGCCGTAGGTGATACGACAGCGTCTTGACGCAACACGGGCTCATAATTGAGGCGCAATTTGCGACCAAAGAACTTTTCGGCAGGGCTAGCAGTGTTGGGCATTGGCGCGGTAGAACGGAAGTTGGCTAACACGCGTTCTATGCCAATCTCCCAAGGAGTTTGCGCGGCAGCAAAAGCTTGCACTGCGTGCGATTGAACACCTCAACAACAGCGTTTTCCTGCGGATTGTACACAGCAGTCGGCATGTGCTTGATATCTCGCGCGTGCAAAAAGTCAGCGAACTCCTGGCTGCGAAACTGCGGGCCATTATCACTGATAAGCTGCTCGGGGTTGCCATAGCGCGCGAATAAGTTGGACAACCAGCGCGTGATGCGGCCGGAAGTGATATCGTTGGTCAGCAGAACCTCGGGAAAGCGCGATTAGTGGTCAACCACAACAACAATATAGCGCTTGCTGAGTGGTGCAACATCAAACGGTCCAGTTATGTCAATGCCTATGTGGGACCAAGCACTAGCGGGCGGCAAAACTACTGTAACAGGCACGTGCGCCTTGGCGGCCGATTTCTCACTAGCTTGGCAGGCAGCGCAGTGGCGCACAGCATGCTCTATGTCGCGGTCCATACCAGACCACCAGAAACTCTCGCGCAGTTTCCGTTTCATACGCACCATACCGGGGTGACCCTGGTGAGCAAGCTGAAGCAGGCGCTTGCGCAACGGAACAGGCACGAGAATGCGATCGTTTTCGCGCGTGACATAACCAGCTTCTAATGACAGGGTGTCGCGAATACCGTAATAGGGCCGCAATTCAGGCTTCAGTGCACTTTTGGCTGGCCAGCGCGTGCGCACGTACTGGGAAACCAATTGCAGCAGCGGGTCGGCAGCAGTAGCTTGCGTAATGTCAGAGAGCGGCAAGCCTTGCTCCATAACGCGTTTGAGCATTAAAACGTCATGCGAGTCAGGCCCAGCGAGTTCCTGTGCTTTTAGCGACAGGCGCGACAGCGCATCGGCGACTTGATTCTCGCTGCCCTTGCGATACTCCATTTTGTAGTCGAACATGACCAGTCGATCGGCCCAGCGAACAAACTTGCTAGACTTGCGCTGGTCAGCTTGCGGACTAGCTAACAGCGTTTGCAAGGCGGCATGGTCTGTCCGCAGCGTAAACATGCGGCCCAGTAAGTACTTCTCGAAATACTCAAAGCCCCAAACCGCAGCTAAAGCTTCACGTTCACTAGTAGAGTAATTGCGCTCGCGCGGCTGTAAGGTATGCGATGCAAATGCGATTGGCACTTCGCGTCCGTTTTGCATCTGGCTGAGAACTGCTCCGAGTCCCACATCAGAACTGTCCACTGTCAGGAACGTCTCACTGTTGGGCTCGAACGTGTAGATCTTGAGCTGGGCGGCAGCCATTTGCTTCAATGTGCTGAAAGAAAGTTGACACTTTTTATCCCACACAAAGCGAGTGCCTTTGCGAGTCAGCGCACGCAGCGGTTCCACATAAGAAGCAAGATCAGGCAAGAAATCTGAATAGTAATTGATCATGCCCAAAAACGACAGCAGTTGCTTTTTAGTGCGCGGGCGCGGTGCATTCTGAATTGGCGCCAAGTTCTTAGCGTCCGGCCGGATACCATCATCGGCTGTAATCACGTGACCTAAGAACGGAATTTCGCGCACAGCAAACATGCACTTTGCCAAATTCAAGCGGAAATCTTTGGCGGCAAGCTTCTCCAAAACAGCGTGCAAATTGCTATCATGCTCTGCCTGCGTAGCGCCGTACACAATAATGTCATCAATGTAGGCCTGCACGCCTTTGCACTCTGCCAGCGTTTGAGCAACAAGGCGCTGGCACACCGCAGCTGAGTCCTTGAGACCCATCGGAAGCCTTTTGTAGCGGCGCAGCCCTTGATGCGTTAACGTGGCAGTTAAGTCGCGGCTGGGTTCGTCCAGCTGAATGTGAAAAAACGCCTTAGCTATGTCTAGCTTGCTGAAAAGCTTGGCGCCTTGCAATTCGAGGAACAGCTCCTTCACGTTAGGCATTGGGTAGTGGTCAGGCACAACGTATTCGTTGAGAGGCGAGAGATCAGACGTGATCCGATATGAGCCATCCGGTTTGGGCAGTGTGACCATCTGCAACTGCCACTGAGCTTTGTCTACCGGCTCCCAGACGTCATTGTTATCCAGCTCCTTGACCACTATTGCCACTTGTTCACGTCGAGCGAACGGCACTGGACGCAGCTTCTTGGCAACCGGAACTGCGTTATCAGAGAGCTGAATGTGGTGCTGGAAAGTCTGGAAAATTGGGAAAATGCTCGGCGATGCATGCGGCATAATCGCGCGACGCTGCGTCTGCTGTGGCTTTGACCGAACGAACAGCATTGTCAACTTTCAGCAGTTTCAAGGGCGTAATGAGATTCTTGCCCACTACTGGCACACATGAGTCACTGACAACGTAAATGCGTTTGAAAGCCCACATCATGAGCTTTCAGAATCTGTAATAAAATTTGTGGCTATTTTTGTTGTTTCAAAAATAATCGATCCAGAAATATCGACAGATCACGATTTCGTTAGTTTTTACTGAAATGAGAGTTTCTCTGGAGGGCTACCTCGCTCAGACATGTGCCATGCAGCGTTTCAAAGCCCACAGCATGAGCTTTCAGAATCTGTAATAAAATTTTGGCGATTTTTGTTATTTCAAAAATAATCCATTCCGAAATATGGACTGATCACGATTTCGTCAGTTTTTACGGAAATGAGAGTTTCTCTGGGGGGCTACCTCGCTCAGACATGTGCTATGCAGCGTTTCAAAGCCCACAGCATGAGCTTTCAGAATCTGTAATAAAATTTGTGGCGATTTTTGTTATTTCAAAAATAATCCATTCCGAAATATGGACTGATCACGATTTCGTCAGTTTTTACGGAAATGAGAGTTTCTCTGGGGGGCTACCTCGCTCAGACATGTGCTATGCAGCGTTTGAAAGCACACATCATGAGCTTTCAGAATCTGTAATAAAATTCGTGGCGATTTTTGTTGTTTCAAAAATAATCGATCCAGAAATATCGACTGATCACGATTTCTTCAGTTTTTTACGGAAATGAGAGTTTCTCTTGGGGGCTACCTCGCTCAGACATGTGGTATGCAGCGTTTGAAAGCACACATCATGAGCTTTCAGAATCTGTGATAAAATTTGTGGCTATTTTTGTTGTTTCAAAAATAATCGATCCAGAAATATCGACAGATCACGATTTCGTTAGTTTTTACTGAAATGAGAGTTTCTCTGGGGGGCTACCTCGCTCAGACATGTGCTATGCAGCGTTTGAAAGCCCACATCATGAGCTTTCAGAATCTGTAATAAAATTTGTGGCGATTTTTGTTATTTCAAAAATAATCGATCCCGGAACATCGATTGATCATGGTTTTATCAGTTTACAGCATCTGACTAAAGTAGCTAAAAAAAAGAAAATGGGATGACCAAATTGAGGTTTTCTGGTACGCCAAATTCTTTGGCGACGCCCATTTACAGCTAGGATCACGATACTTGATCGATTATCGATTTTTTTGCCGTGCAGATGACCCAACTATACTGATGTTTGTGGTTTTTGGGCATGCCGATTTCAACCGCGATGTTGGTTTAGAGATGTTTATATGTTGAAATCGGCATGTCCAAAACCCACTAACATCCTACCGGAGATTTCCGCTTATAAGACCACCATAGTTAGAAGACCATGGTCTTTAAATAGGTTTTTGTTTCCAGTTATAAGACCATGGTCTTGAAATAGGTGGTCAGAAAACTTGGTTCATAGACACCCATTTTCCAGTTAAAAGACCATGGTCTTAGATTAATTGACCGATTTTAGCACACAATTAACTGTTTTTAAAGTGAACAAAAGCTGTCCATCGTGAGAAAACAAAGGCAGAAGTACTTAATATAGATAAAACATGATTCTGATTTTTGTTTTGAACGCAATACAGTACCTGCTATGCTTCAATACAACCTTTCCTTTTGTAATTTTAAGTAAAGTTTTACAAGTCAAGCGTAAACTGGTCAGGCATGTCTGGAACAGCCATCTAGGTGAAAAACAAATTCAACTAATGGCCAAAAATCCTTTTTTCCACTGAAATAACATTTTCCAGTTATAAGACCATGGTCTTCAAATGGGCGCCAAAAAGTGACCCTAAATTTGGGCATTTTCCAGTTATAAGACCAGGTCTTATAAGTGGAAAACTCCGGTAGCTTTGTGGCCTGTTTAGTTGCACAACAAAAATCGATAATCAATCGAAATCGATTATTGATTGATAACGTTTATCCGACACATGCTATAATGTACCGAACAGGATGAAGAAACTGCAGAGAGCAGGAGTGTTGAGTGCGAGGTTGAGAAAGGCATGTGTTGCGAGTGTGTTGGGGGAAAGGTTAAGCATGTGTTGTTGAATGTTTCCACCGGTCTGGAAAATGTTAGTATTTTGACGGATGGCATGGGCTGATTAAGTTGCTGTGTGCTGTATGCGATTTGTGAGCCGTTCTCCGATAAAGTTGCGCCGCCAATCGGTTGCTCTGGCCGCCTGCTCCCGCAACAAAGTGGTAGCAGCGAGTGGTTGCGAAACCTCCAAACGAAGCTCTGCGAACCCGTAAGTCATTAATTGGCTACCGGTTTAAGTTATCATTAGTGTAGGAGTGTAAGAGAGTTGTACGAAGGTAGTAGAAGGTAGTCGACGACCTGACCGTTGAAAGTTGACCTGTTTGCTTGCCACTGTAGGAATCTCGTGGTATTGCATTTCTGTATTGTATGATATAGGGGGCCACTGAAGTTATCTCGTGGTGAAAAGTATTTGTTGGCCAGTCGCTGACGGTAATTCTCGCGGCTACAGTTTTGTCTAGGCCACACCAGAGCAAAAAAGTGCTCTTGTTTTTCAGTACGAATACATACAGACCAGGGCCCTGGTAAAAACATATTTTGAATTTGGCGTTCTGATTAGCAAAAAAAAATTCTTTGGCTGTGCACAAGCCTATGTTTACGCGAACGCCCCAAAAAGCAAACTTAGCAGAGCCCCCGACTGCTAAAGTAACTACTTCCCCGATACAGCGTTTAACGGATCAGGTCAGGCAATTTTTACCAGGAACGAGTCGACAAAGCATTGCCTCGGGTAGTGCTGACACTTTTTTATCACCTTCTACATCGCCTAAAATTGAACCTGCTACTAAGCAAGAAAGTGAAAGAGCTGAACGGCTAGCAAAACGTGAAAATCAGAGAAATATGGAGCAAGTTTTGGCGCAAATGCAACAAGCTGCGCAATTAATGCAACAACAGGCTCAGGCTCAAAATGTTGCGGCTGCCGGCGGCCAACCGGCTAATCTCGGTGTTGGAAATGTGAGCAACCTGATTCCATTCTTTAAAGGAGACACATGGGACTCTAATTTTGCCAAATGGCATCGACAGTTTACAACGGTTGCGACTACTTGTTGGCAATGATAGAATACCTAGAGGATGGTACAGTACCAGCTGACCAACGGTTAGCTAAACACATCCAAAGGGAGTCACAACATTATGCCATAGTGGACAAGATTTTGCATCATAAGCCAAACCGACGAATGCGTCACATAGCACGTGAAGGCATTGGTACCGTCGCAATTCCAGAACAGTTGAGAACCAATGTCCTAAAGCAGTGTCACAATAGTGGTCTGGGAGGTCATTTGGGCTACATGCGAACGCTGGAAAAAATTCGATGTCGCTTCTGGTGGCCAGGAATGTCCAATGATGTTTATGAATACTGCAGACTGTGTCAAGATTGTGCTAGACGAAAAGGCCCAATGAAAAGAACAAAAGCTCCACTGGTACCGTTACCAGTAGTTGGCCCTTTCGATCGTGTTGGAATCGATATTATGGGACCTTTCCCACTTACACCATCTGGAAATAAATGGATAATTGTCAGCACTGATTATCTGACCGGTTGGCCAGAGTGTGCTGCTTTACCTGACATTACTGCAGAAACTGTTGCACGTCATTTGGTTGACAACATTGTTTGTCGGCATGGAGCCCCACGACAATTACTGTCAGATTGTGGGACCCAGTTTGTTTCAACACTGATGCTGGAAATTTGCAAAGCTATGGGAATCGAGAAAGTTAACACTACCCCATACCATCCAGCGACTGATGGCAAAACCGAACGATTGAATCGGACCATATTAAATATACTCAGTCAATATGTTAATACCAATCATGATGATTGGGACAAATACCTACAGTTAGCTGTTTTTTGTTATCGCACCAGCCCTCATGAGGCTACTGGCGATAGTCCGTTTTTCTTGTTGTATGGACGTGATGCTTGTCTTCCCCATGAGACATTACTAGCTGCACCCGATCGCAGATACGTTGACATACCAACCTACAGACAACAGTTAGCCTGGCGTTTGAAAGATGCGCGCCAATGTGCTCAGCAAGAACAGACAAAGGCTCAGGAGCGAATGAAGCATCAATACGATCAAACGGTGCACTTGCCAGATTTTCAGGTTAGTGACCAAGTTTGGCTGTACACACCTGCGGTACAGCGAGGACAGTCACCAAAATTTGCAAAGTACTGGACTGGCCCCTGGCGAATAATGGCTTTGAGGTTTCCCAATGCCGAAATTCGATTGATCAGTGACCCAAGACAGCCTACCAAATGGGTCCATTTGAACCGGCTTGCCCCTGTGTACAACCCAATCTCGCCTACATGGCCATTAGCATTGCCAGAGACAGGAGATGACACTGGGTCCAATCCGCCGAAACAAGTGCTCACTGACCCCAAAGCTGCTTCCACATCGAACAGTAAACAGGAATTACACCAAGCAAAGGCAGATGAGACTTGTCAAAGCTCAAACCAAAATCAAACACGGTATAACCTTCGATCTAGAGCAACTGCAAGTGGTGCTTTTGTTGTACCCACGACTTCGGTGACCTTGGGATTGATTGGCTGCTTCCTTTCATTGCCAATCGAGTTGGCCAATGAGTCGTCTGATTCTCCGACAGGTCTGGTACAAGCAGTTGTCTTGGCTCTTACTTGGATATGGCAACACTGCAGTGTGTGGCTGCTAAGCTTCATGCTGGTAATGGTTGTTCTGATTTTGTTTTTGCGTGATGAGCAAATCACGATTCTGCAGCCAGCATGTTATTGGCATGGTAGAGTGAATAGACAACAACGGAAAGTGAGGCAGTTGAATGCCTCAGTGGGTGGTCTGCAAACCCAGATGGATCAGGTCACTCGTGATCTTGCTGGCCTGCGACTCAGAGTCGACCAACTTTTCCATCTCGAGCAATGTCGTGATCGGAACGACACGGAGGACCAAGTTGCTGTGAACCATGAGTTCGACAATCAGATCGGTCACAACTCGGATCGATATCGGGCACTGCGGCAGCGAATTCGGGCTCTCGAACAACAAGCCATGCTACCACCACCATACTCACAGCAACTCCAGGCCATTCAGCTACCATCAGTCCGGGGGACTTGGCGCACGGAGCGCTTTCTCAACAAAGAGGGGATGTCGGAACGCACAGTGATGATGGATTCCATCGCGATTCGCAACCGGAAGATGGCGACAATGGCGATCAAGAAAGTTAGATGATCCTATTTATTTTTCTTATCTGTACTTGTCATATTATCTCATAGTATCCACTGTATTCATGCCTATTGTCATAGTATTTCATTATATTCTTAGGATAGCTTTCAGTCATTTATTTCATTTATTTAGTCAACTATTGGTAGTCAGTTTAATCTGTGCATTGTATAGTTACAGTAGATTGTTTTCTATATATTCTTTATGTTATTCATTGTACTGTACCTTGTACTAGTTTAAGCTTTTAGTCCAGATTTTGTGTTAGTAGCTGGTAGGCTAGGTCATGTGGGGACGCATGCTTTGTAGGGGAAGGATGTTGAGTGCGAGGTTGAGAAAGGCATGTGTTGCGAGTGTGTTGGGGGAAAGGTTAAGCATGTGTTGTTGAATGTTTTCACCGGTCTGGAAAATGTTAGTATTTTGACGGATGGCATGGGCTGATTAAGTTGCTGTGTGCTGTATGCGATTTGTGAGCCGTTCTCCGATATAGCTGCACCGCCAATCGGTTGCTCTGGCCGCCTGCTCCGGATCCCGCAACAGGAGATACGACATCCTTTGACTAGACTATGCACATTCCAGTCCAGCATAACATTAAAATTAAAATACAGCAAGATACTACTACACATTTCGAATATTCATGGTCGGAGCAAATTCAAGAAAGCGTTCAGACTTGACAAAATTAATAAAATCATCCAACGAATAGCTAGAGTAACTTCCCAACAGGTTCCACAACTTTGATGTCTCGCAAATAAAGCTTCTGCATGAACAAACAGGACGAAATCGTGGCACGTGAACTAAAACATTCTGGCTACTTCTCAAGGCACGCATTGGTTCACGAAAGTTGACTACTCCCTCAGGCAAAAAACGAACCTGGTTAATGTATTTGTACAACAAGACACATTTTCGCTCCGCCACAACATGACAAATTGGTTTCCACTTTAACAAGTGCAGCATTTCTTCATAGGGTAAATCGAACCGGTTAAGAGCTAGCTTTGCTGCATACGATTGGACTCGCTCAAGCTTCATACGCTCTGTGACATTAATAGGATAGATAGCGCAACAGGAGTAGAGTAGACTAGGAAGAATGACTTGCTTATAAACAGCGCGCACAACAGCGGGAAACCGGTTTTTCAGCACATGACTGAGCGCCCCTAGAGTAGACTTAGCGGCGGCGACCTTTTGATTGGTATGGGCGGCAAATGTAAGTCTACTATCCAGAGTTGCCCCAAGATACGTGACGCTTCGCACACATGCAATCTCACTACTTCCAATGCACAAAGGTGGCACAATTTCTGGCTCATTCTCATTACCTGGACTAACAGAAAAAAGCATGTACTTGGTCTTCTGGGCATTGAGGGCCAGCCCTAGATTACGAAATGCGTCAGCGATCACGTTGATATCATCCCGAATGTCTTGCTCTGAGCTCGATTTGTGAAGAGGGCACACATAGGCTAAGTCATCTGCATAGCCGATGAGTCTGGCATTGCTGGACAGTCTCGAGCAGAGCACCGAGTTGACATAAGCGACAAACAGTATGGGAGAGAGGATTCCCCCTTGCAGAGTGCCGCTGATCACATGACGAGCTGTGGACAGTTGCCCGTCCACTCTGACGCACTGCTTCCGGCCGATCAGGAAAGATTTCAGCACAGCAAGTAGGTGTTCGGGCACTCGGTACTCGGTTTGCAGGCAGGTCAGCAGACGGCCAAACGGGACCGTGTTGAAAGCAGCTGTGACATCAAAGAAGATGCCACAGACTCGCGTTTGCCTGCCCTTACAGAGCTCAAAGCAATCACACACAATTTTCTCCAGGTAAATTAACGCATCCTCAGTTGAGCGACCCTGGCGAAACCCAAACTGGTTGTCACAGAGAAGCAAATATGGCTGCAGAAGGCTCAAGAGGTGTCGCTCTGCCACTTTAGACATAATAGGCAGCAGGCTGATTGGTCTGAACTCAGCCGGTGCACTTGGGTTGGTGACTTTCGGTATTGGCACAACTACTGAACGCTTCCAGCAGTCTCGAAATTGACCAGTGGAAAGACAGCGGTTGATCAGGATTGCGATGGGCTGACAGAGTACCGCCACTCCTTCTTTGAGTAGGCGAGGGGAGATCTGATCGATGCCTGGTGCTTTGCACGTGTCAAGCGATTGCAGCTGACTGTATACAAAGTCTGACTCGCACAGCCATTGCGGCTCAAGCTCCATTGGTACCTGCACCAGTGGAGGAGGTCCGTCGTGTCTGTTCCATTTCGTGTCATAGTAGTCGGCCAAACAATCTGCCCTCTCCTTTCCATCAGAGATCATACTACCGTTAGGTAGAATCAGAGCAGACATAGGCTGGCTGGGGCCTTTTGTGATGTGTTGTCGAATTTCTTTCCAGAAGCTCTTAGGATCATGGCACTCTTTGAACGCATCAGAGAAGTGTTTGAACTTGGCCTGTCTGATGGCTTTCTCGACTCTCTTTTTGAGATGCCGAGCGCGACGGACCAGCTGTGCGTCATTGGGGGATCTGTCCGCCCGTCGGGCTGCCGAGTCCTTACGTCGAATGAGTTGCAGCAGTGGCTTTCGAAACCACGGCTTCGTTGGGTCGAGTTTAACCGTTTTCTGCGGTACGAATTCATGCGCAGTCTCTAACACCGCCTTTTGTAGAGTAAGTGCTGCTTCATGCACTGTTGGGGCGTCAGCCACCGTTTGTTCAAGGTTTTGCTCGAACAGTGCATTTCGGTACCCTTCAAAATCGGCCCGACTCCACACCCAGACAGTTCGCACTACCGGAATAGTTCGGGTAGCAATAAAAGGGATGTGTGCCCAGAGAGACCGATGGTAGTTTTCGAAGGGGGCTGCGGTGCCCCACTGACATTGGGGCCAGCTTTTAGGCACAAGAATATGATCGATGGCAGTGGCAGAGCCTGCATTGCCTGGTCGCGGTGGCAGAATATGGGTGGGCACATTTACGAGCAACTGTAACTCGTATGTATCGCAGAACTCTGCAAACTCGTTAGTAGCTGGTCGAAGCGCACACACGTTTATGTCACCGAAGATGACAACCCGGTTCTTTTGATTCTCTACGTTGGCCAAAAATTCAGAAAAAACGTCCAAGAAGTCCGACAGGCGCTGGGTAGGTGGCCGATAGACTGAGCAAAGCAGCAGAGCACCCCGCGGCGATTGAACCTCTACTGCCACCAGTTCGAGAGCAGCAGGCACGGCTCTGCAGAGACGGCGGGGATTTGTGGTGTGCTTAATGAACAGAGCAACACCTCCGCCACCACGCAGATTACGGTTTTTACGGAATAGTTGGTACCCAGGCACTTGAAATTCAGTGTCTTTGATCGAGCTGTTTACCTTTGTTTCTTGGGCTGCGAACGCAAGCGGTGAGTAGCATGTGATCGACGCAAGAATATCATCAAATTTCCCGCGAAGACCATTGACGTTTGCTGACAGAACTAGTGCTTTCTGATGAGGATTATTGAATTAAAACTCGATGATAGCTCTAAACAAGCATCGTGGTTGAGATCGGCATGCACAAAAACCACTAACATCATAGCCTGTGTAATTGGGTCATCTGCACAGCAAAAAATCGATAATCGATCAAGTATCGTGATCCTAGCTGTAAATGGGCGTCGCCAAAGAATTTGGCATACCAGAAAACCTCAATTTGGTCATCCCATTTTCTTTTTTAGCTACTTTAGTTGGATGCTGTCATACATGTAGTTGGGGGGGGAATGGGGGGGGGTATTTCCCCCCCCAGGCCCGATTTTCGGAGAAAATTCCCCCCCCCAGCCGGATTCTGGGGGGGGAATTTTTTGAAACCCTATTTTGGGTTTGTAAACCTGCAAACAGGGTTCCGGAACCCTGTTTTTAGGTTTCAAAAACCCTAAATAGGGTTCCGGAACCCTGTTTTGGGTTTCAAAAACCTTAAATAGGGTTCCGAAACCCTGTTTTGGGTTACTGAAACCCTAAATAGGGTTCCGGAACCCTAATTTGGATTACTGAAACCCTAATTTGGGTTTCTGAAACCCTAAATAGGGTTCCGGAACCCTAATTTAGGTTACTGAAACTCTAATTTCGGTCACTGAAACCCTAAATAGGGTTCCGGAACCCTAATTTGGATTACTGAAACCTTAATTCGGGTTTCTGAAACCCTAAATAGGGTTCCGGAACCCTAATTTAGGTTACTGAAACTCTAATTTCGGTTACTGAAACCCTAAATAGGGTTCCGGAACCCTAATTTAGGTTACTGAAACCCTAATTTGGGTTACTGAAACCCTAAATAGGGTTCCGGAACCCTAATTTGGATTACTGAAACCTTAATTCGGGTTTCTGAAACCCTAAATAGGGTTCCGGAACCCTAATTTAGGTTACTGAAACTCTAATTTCGGTTACTGAAACCCTAAATAGGGTTCCGGAACCCTAATTTGGATTACTGAAACCTTAATTCGGGTTTCTGAAACCCTAAATAGGGTTCCGGAACCCTAATTTGGATTACTGAAACCTTAATTCGGGTTTCTGAAACCCTAAATAGGGTTCCGGAACCCTAATTTAGGTTACTGAAACTCTAATTTCGGTTAGTGAAACCCTAAATAGGGTTCCGGAACCCTATTTTGGGTTACTGAAACCCTACATAGGGTTCCGGAACCCTAATTTGGGTTCCTGAAACCCTAAATAGGGTTACTGAAACCCTAATTTGGGTTACTGAATCCCTAAATTGGGTTCCAGAACCCTAATTTGGGTTTCTGGAGGGCCAAAATAGGGTTCCGGAACCCTAATTTGGGTTACTGAAACCCTAAATAGGGTTCTAGAACCCTAATTTGGGTTTCTGGAGGCCCAAAATAGGGTTCCGGAACCCTAATTTGGGTTTAAAAATCTCTAAAGAAGGTTCCAGAAATGCATTTTAACTGTATTATGTCGAATAAAATGGGTTTTTTTGCACGTTTTAAAGCAAAATTAGCTTTTTTTGCACATTTTAAGTTAAAAATAAGGTTTTTTCCACGTTTTACAGCAAAAATAGGGTTTTAAACGGAATTTTTGCACTTCAGACAGGATTTTTACCCCATTTTTAGTCCTCAAAACCCTGTTTTGAGCCCAAAAAAAGGTCGCTGAAACCCACTTTTGGACACCAAAAAAAGGTCGCTGAAACCCCCTTTGGGCATAGCCCTGAAACCCTATTTTGGATCAGAAAAATTCCCCCCCCAGCCGAAAACCCAGCTACATGTATGGATGCTGTAAACTGATAAACCCATGATCAATCGATATTCCGGGATCGATTATTTTTGAAATAACAAAAATCGCCACAAATTTTATTACAGATTCTGAAAGCTCATGATGTGGGCTTTCAAACGCTGCATAGCACATGTCTGAGCGAGGTAGCCCCCCAGAGAAACTCTCATTTCCGTAAAAAACTGACGAAATCGTGATCAGTCGATATTTCTGGATCGATTATTTTTGAAACAACAAAAATCGCCACAAATTTTATTACAGATTCTGAAAGCTCATGATGTGTGCTTTCAAACGCTGCATAGCACATGTCTGAGCGAGGTAGCCCCCCAGAGAAACTCTCATTTCCGTAAAAAACTGACGAAATCGTGATCAGTCGATATTTCTGGATCGATTATTTTTGAAACAACAAAAATCGCCACAAATTTTATTACAGATTCTGAAAGCTCATGATGTGTGCTTTCAAACGCTGCATAGCACATGTCTGAGCGAGGTAGCCCCCCAGAGAAACTCTCATTTCCGTAAAAACTGACGAAATCGTGATCAGTCCATATTTCGGAATGGATTATTTTTGAAATAACAAAAATCGCCACAAATTTTATTATTTATTTTATTTTATTATCGCACGTAGGGCAATGGGTGTGCCACGAAACGATGGCCCACGTCCGTGCGCATTCGGCGGTGTGCAAAATGATAGGCTGCGGTCACTGTATGGTGTGCGCCTGGCCGAAATGTTCCGGCCGTCTGGCTTTTTCGACTACTTCTTGGCAGTTTTTCTGGTAAGCCGAACTAATGATTGAACACCGCACATCGATTTACCCATAGAATTATTGGTTGGACGCTAAGGATTCGGAAAATGTGACTATCGTTCCGTTTCGTAGCCGTTTCACGCACTTTTACCCCGATATGCTGCCCTGGTCTAAAAACAGTCACAGCGAACACTGCGGAAATGCGCTAATTTCGGAAAAATAAGGACGAAATTTCAACATGTATTGAATACGATTTGTAGAGCAGACTGAGAGCTTTCGATCGGTATAGAGCATGGCCTCCCAGCATAAAATTTTCTTCTGAGGTCTTTTGCATTTTTGCGTTTTGTCCACTTTTTATCATCGATTTTACTGGGTTTTCGGCACGTAACTCTTTTGTCTGAGCACGTAGGGCAATGGGTGTGCCACCAAACGATGGCCCACGTCCGTGCGCATTCGGCAGTGTGCAACACGGCAGGCTGCGATCACTGTGTGTGGTGCCCCTAACCGAAATGTTCCGCCGGTCTGGATTTTATGACTACTTCTTGGCAGTTTTTCTGGTAAGCTGAACAAATAATTGAACTGCGCGTCTATTTACCCATAGAATGAATTGATTGGATGCTAAGGATTCCGAAAATGTGATTATCGTTCCGTTTCGTAGCTGTTTCACGCACTTTTCTCCCGATATGCTGCCCTGGTTTCAAAATAGTTACCGCGAACACTGCGGAAATGCGCGAATTTTGGAGAACTGAATAGAAAAATTGAAAATGTGGCCAATAGGAAGTGTAATTATTGCAGAGTCCTTCTGATTGGTGGGTAATTTTGAAATGTCATCCGCTTGTTGCTTCAGAAACAGAACAGGCGTATCATGCATATTTCAGTGTTAGTCTGCAATTGTTCATTGCAGGATTTGTTAGCTAGTTTGTCACAATCCAGAAAACTGGCTTGCAGACGGTTCAGTTGCATAGCACGCATTTGCAGATTATCAAACAAATCAACTCTACCTTCGTATGCTTGGTAGACAAGGGATTCAGAGGTGTCTGTATACTGTAGGACACACCTTGTAAACCCGTTCAGGATCTCCTACTCAGCAGCGCGAGTATTTTCCTTGATTTCCACTGTGTTTGCAGGCAAAAACACTGGCACTTCTTCAAAATCAAGCGAAGCCTGCGTCTAAACAACAACTGAAGCCTGTCACACGGCACACACAGCCCAGACCATGCACAGGTGTGGAACATCGCTTAGTAGCACTTTCACTCCTACAGGAGCAGATAAGAAAGAGTTACAGACAGTATAATTGAAAAAAATCTAGAGAATTATTGGCGTGAAAAACTGGGTTTAGAAGAATAAAAAGACCGAAATTTTCGCGCTTCCCACTGCGTCTGACGGCCATGCAATGCACAATTCGGAAGGACTCTGCAATAACTACACTTCATATTGGTCACATTTTCAAATTTTCTATTCAGTTCTCCGAAATTCGCGCATTTCCACAGTGTTCGCGGTGACTATTTTAAGACCAAGGCAGCATATCGGAAGAAAAGTGCGTGAAACAGCTATGAAACGGAACGACAATCACATTTTCGGAATCCTTAGCATCCAATCAATCATTCTATGGGTAAATAGACGCGCAGTTCAATTATTAGTTCAGCTTACCAGAAAAACTGCCAAGAAGTAGTAAAAAAATCCAGACCGGCGGAGCATTTCGGTTAGGCGCACCCCACACAGTGATCGCAGCCTGTCGTCTTGCACACCGCCGAATGCGCACGGACATGGGCCATCGTTTGGTGGCACACCCATTGTCTTAAGTGCTCATACAAAAGAGTTATGTGCCGAAAACCCAGTAAAATCTATGCTAAAAGCGGACAAAACACAAAAACGCAAAGACCTCAGAAGAAAATTTTATGCTGGGAGGCCATGCTCTATACCGATCGAAAGCTCTCAGTCTGCTCTACAAATCGTATTCAAGACATGTTGAAATTTCGTCCTCAGTTCTCCGAAATTCGCGCATTTCCGCAGTGTTCGCTGTGACTGTTTTTAGACCAGGGCAGCTTATCGGGGCAAAAGTGCGTGAAACAGCTACGAAACGGAACGATAGTCACATTTTCCGAATCCTTAGCATCCAACCAATCATTCTATGGGTAAATCGACGGGCAGTGTTCAATCATTAGTTCGGCTTACCAGAAAAACTGCCAAGAAGTAGTCGAAAAATCCAGATGGCCGGAACATTTCGGCCAGGCGCACCCCACACAGTTACCGCAGCCTATCATTTTGCACACCGCCAAATGCGCACGGACGTGGGCCATCGTTTTGTGGCACATCCATTGCCCTACGTGCTCATACAAAAGAGTTATGTTCCGAATACCCCGTAAAATCGATGATAAAAACCGGACAAATTCCAAAAATGCAAAAGACCTCAGAAGAAAATTTTATGCTGGGAGGTCATGCTCTATACCGATCGAAAGCTCTCAGTCTGCTCTACAAATCGTATTCAAGACATGTTGAAATTTCGTCCTCAGTTCTCCGAAATTCGCGCATTTCCGCAGTGTTCGCTGTGACTGTTTTTAGACCAGGGCAGCTTATCGGGGCAAAAGTGCGTGAAACAGCTACGAAACGGAACGATAGTCACATTTTCCGAATCCTTAGCATCCAACCAATCATTCTATGGGTAAATCGACGGGCAGTGTTCAATCATTAGTTCGGCTTACCAGAAAAACTGCCAAGAAGTAGTCGAAAAATCCAGATGGCCGGAACATTTCGGCCAGGCGCACCCCACACAGTTACCGCAGCCTATCATTTTGCACACCGCCAAATGCGCACGGACGTGGGCCATCGTTTTGTGGCACATCCATTGCCCTACGTGCTCATACAAAAGAGTTATGTTCCGAATACCCCGTAAAATCGATGATAAAAACCGGACAAATTCCAAAAATGCAAAAGACCTCAGAAGAAAATTTTATGCTGGGAGGTCATGCACTATACCGATCGAAAGCTCTCAGTCCGCTCTACAAATCGTATTCAAGACATGTTAAAATTGCCTCCTCAGTTCTCCGAAATTTGCATGTTTTTCTGGAGCTATAATTTAGGGTTGCTGACCAATGCACAGTTGCTGGGCAAAAAGAGGCATAAAACAGGCACGAAACGGAAGTGTGAGTACAGTTTCGAAATCCTGAGATTGCTAGCTATCGTTTGGTGGGTGAGCCGCCGCGATTAGAGCAAGTATATGGGCGACAGGTGTCAAAACCTGTCGAAAAATCAGTCAGAAAATGCACCATTTTCGACCCAATTTTTGAATGGTCGCCGTTCTGGCGTATGAGCCCGCAGAACAATGCGGCTTGCACGGCTGGATTGCCCATGCAATTATCTGCGCACTGCGCCATTAGCTGGCCCTCTAGCTTGAAGGGCGCCAGAACGGTGCGCACGTTTGTCAGGTGTTGCATCGGCGCAAATTTTGGTAAGCAGCAAAATTTGAATTTAGCGCCAACCAATAGACGTAGAAAGACTGGAGTTATTGTGTTTGAAAGCCCGCCGCAAACCACGTCGAATGCTGGGAGGCCCATTACTGTGCCCCTTTTGCTTCAAAAGTTATAAGCGCTTGACGAAGTGGCGCCCATCATATTTTGGAAAAGTCCGTCGTGCGACCCCCCCCCTGGTAAAGACTGATGTAAAAAACCCGTTAAACTCTTCTGCTTTTTTCTTTAGAATCAATCAAAACTCGATTTTCTTCTGTGACTAGAGCTGGAATTTGTGATTTACACGATAAACGAGAGCGTACAAAAGACCAGAATTTATTGTCTGATTTGGAGTTTAGTATAGAATGCTCTTCTTCATGAATATCTCGCCGTTTGAGTCTACGAAACTGAGATGCTGCACGTAACCAGTTTTGACGGTGTTCGTCTGTTGGGTTTCTTTTGTACAAAGAATGCAATTTCTTTATACCTGCTTGTGAGAGATTCGAGTACCGAAAGAAAAGGGTGAATAGTGTTTGTGAGGAACCTCACACAAGGGTACAAATAACTCAATACACTTATTTAAATTTCCCAGAAAAACATCCCAAAACTGGTCCACGTTTGCACATCCATCAAACAACTCAAACCAGTCAATATTATCTAGATACTGAAAAATAGACTCATAATGCGCCTTTGCGAAATTACGAAAGAACTTTTTCTTGGACATATTATTAGTATTATAATGAAAAGGTCCCATATTACCTACTACTTTATAATGATCTGAATTAGCAAACGGTTCATCTGTATCGATGCTATATACCAACCCTGGCTCATTACAGAACACTAACTAAATCAAGGATATTGCCCAAATAGTGCGTTTTTCTATGAACATACTGCTCAAAACCCTGTTCCAAGATAAATTCACAAAAAAATTGTTCAGATGGTGGAAGCATTCCCTCAAAGCCATCCCATTTAATTTGAGGATAATTAAAGTCCCCCAAAAATAGCACAGGCACTGTAGTGTGACAAAAACCTCCGGCATGGTTAACAAGAGCATTTGTAGAGAGGTGAATGTTCGCTCCATTAGTTCGATAATATAACGCTAGCCGTAAAAACGGCAATTTACTTCCGGGCCAGTAAAGATCTACCCAGATGCACTCGTAGTACTCTGAACCATGTTGTTCAGGTAGCACAAAATTATAACATTTTGGTATTAGTAAAAGAACACCCCCGCCACGGACCCTGCTACCACCAGTTCTGTCCGACCTTACATAATGATGCGACAATGAGATTAGTGCAAAAAATTCCTCACCTACATCACAGTCAAGCCACGTCTCAGTCACAGCCAAAATCGTATCCAGATTGCTCGTACACTCGAATAATAGGTCTGTCTATCTGTTTATTTTTGATGCTTCTAGCATTAAAGAACAGAAACCGAGCAAACAACTGGGTACCGCCTTGGTTGGACTTACTTTAGTTTGACCGCTTCTCAATAATTCGACCATTCCTAATTACCAAGTTCCGTTCACCGTTCTTCCGACGCTGCTCAAGCTCCGTACGCAGTTCTCGATCTCGTTCTCGCTCGCGAAAGGTCATGTCCGTTCTAATGAAGGGTTTGAACGGAGCGTCACCCCAATTACACTGCCGCATAACGGCATTACCTCGAGTAAGAACAGTATGCGATGATGCGTGGAGCCCTCGGCAAAGACCACTTTGATAATACGGCTCTTTCCGTCTTGTCTCTTCGCGCCGTCCCTGAACGTGCGCAGTACAGCCTGCGCCGGGATCTCGAGCTCTTCACACAGACCCTGCACACGGGCCAAATCAGTGTCGTTTTGCTTTGTGTCTGAACCGTGCGTCTCCGGAAGCCCGACAATGACCAGCTTATTCTTTTTGTCGTTCTTCTCTAGCAGCTCGGCAAATTCCTGCTTCAAGTCATAGGCAACCTTCACGGCAGCGTTGGTGGCTGCCTCCGTAGCCACTTTAGTTATTATGGCTAATCAGATCGGTAGAGAGTTGTTGTTGTTGCGGATGCAAGTAGGGCCTGTCAGACTGCAATTGAAGCGTTCAGACGAAGAAATGCCTCAGTCCACTTTTTGAAAAAATTGAGTTCTACTCGGCAGCACAATCCCCTAACTATAGACATGTTCAATACAAATTATTTCATCTGAAAACATTCTATGTCATAAGTTACACCAACGCAATTTTTTAACAGTGCTCGAAATTCAGTTGAAGAAAAGCCTAAGTCCAAGTCAAGAGCCTCAATATTCACACCCAAAATTAGAACTTTGAGCCAGACAGCTGAAAGTTGATACAGTAATATAGTATAGCCGAGTTCTCAAACCCCTGAAAAGGAATCCCAGTTGATGCTTCAATTCGAAGATACAGTAATCGGGCTGCTTAACTATTCGATCAAAATTTCGAATTTGATGTTCTGGCTTAGTAATCAGGATTTTGACTTAAAAATCGGGGGTTTAAGAGTACTTTTCGACTACTTTAAGAAGCATGCGTCGAATTGCGTTTTTGAAGAAAAAAAATTGTTCGACCCCCTTTCAGCCCAATAGCTTATCTGTAACCCCTAAAATCTATGCTTTATATTTCAGATTATTGTAGCGCTATCCTTCAGCTACAGAATGGTGGCAAGAACGCTAGCGTACGCCTACAGGTTCTGGAGTAAATTAGCTAACGGCTCAAAATCACAAATTTTTCCATCATTTACTAAGGTGGATAAAATTTTGAAATAAAATTTTTCATTCAATAATCATTGTTTAAACTTAAAAATCGTGGGCCTAGAGTACTGATAAACTAGTTCAAGAAACATTGATCAATGCCGCTTTTGAAGAGAAAAATGGGCCTTGGACCACCTTTTGGCTCCTTATTCTGCAATCTTTCAACACAAGGTTTCACATTTCAGATTATTGTAGCTCTATTTTTAAGCTGCAGATTGACGACTATATTGCTAGTCCGCTACCTGGAGTTCTGGAAGGCAATCAAGCCTACTAGTTATAACTGCTGTCTTACTCTTACTGATCTTTTCTAAATTTGTGACTATGGACTTAGGCTGTTTTTTGGTTTAGACCTTAAAACAGCCTAAGTCCACTATCACAAATTTTTAAAAATATGCAAATCAGGAAACATGTGGTGGCCCAAACTCAGGTGCAGAGTAGCACTGGTATGGGCCTCTTTTAGCATGATACACTTTAGGCCATAGCATTTTTCACAATTTATTTCAGGCTGACCGAAAACTTTGAACGCGTTTTTCTCGTTTCATCTATTTATGGACTGAGGCATTTCTTCGTCTGAACGCTTCAATTGTATTGCCTGTCATTGCAGGCATTGTCATTGCAATTGCCTGTCAGACTGCAAGTTTATTCACTTAAACCATAGTGGGTTTGACGCATTATTCACTTTTCAACACAAACCGACGTTTTTAGCAGTTGTGATAGCTTTTTATGTGAAGGAACGTGCAAAATGCGCTGTGCAGTTTGAGTAACTAAAAGCACCGAGAATGTTCCGGCTGCAATTTGGAATAGAACGCGAGCCTCCAACAGATACCAGCATCCGCTGGTGGCATGAATCGCTGATCAAAGAGGGCAGGGCAGTAGAGATGTTCACGAGCCTAAAAATCGCGGCTCGGCTCGGCTCGATTGTGAGCTCTGTTTAGGTCAGCTCGTTTCGGCTCGTTTCTACGCACCTCCAAAAGCTCGCTCGAGCTCGGCTCGCGAGCTTTAAATTTGGCGGAAAGCTCGGAAATATAGAAAAGTAACACGATAAAATCAATAGTTAAAACTTTTCCTCACTAATTACGCCATTTTTATCGTTGATACCTTTAAAATAATGTAGCAAACATAGAAATTAAACGAAAATTAGCCTCCAAAAGCACAATATTTTCAAAATTTGATTAAAATTACACATTTTTAAGTGTGTTGCGCGTTCTCGGCTCGGCTCGGCTCGGACCGCGAGCTTTCTAACCTTGATAAGCTCGCTCGATCTGGGCTCGCGAGCCGAGTCAAGCCGAGCCGAGCCGAGCCGAGCTTTTTCAGGCTCGTGAACATCTCTACAGGGCAGTCAGTCCAACAAAACGTCCACCAGTGTGGGGAGGGTGGAATACCACCAGCGGCTGCAGAAAGTGATTTTCTTGGGAGAATTTACCCTGATATCCGTAGCACTAGGGCTGTCCTTTTTTGTGAAATATTCATGACACATGCATTGTCAAGGCTAGAGACGGTGCCGAACCAAGAGTTTGCAGTACTCAGACAGGATTTTCAATGGAGAAAATCGCAAAAGCTACTGACCTAGATGCTCAGTTGCAACTTGTGAAACTTTTCTGCTCTACAGGGTGGCCAGCAAAGTCCAAACTGGCGCCACCACTGTTGTAAACAGAATACACATACACATTATGTGACAACTTCTCCTTGGAGCTTGGCTGCATCGTGCAAGACAAAGTGCAGGTTGTGGTTCTGACCGGAGCTGTTGGGTCCGTCTTTTTCCACGTTTTTTGGTTTTTTTCCTAGGGACTCGGAAAAAACTAAAATGCGGAAAAAACTCAAGCAAGTTTTTAAAAGAAATAGGTACAATAACTGGCTAAATTGCATCAAATGCTTTGAATTTACGTTAATAGAAGCCTTACAAGCATTTTCATGGCATAGCTTAGCTGTCTTTGGTAAAAATACAAGCACCAAATTCAGGCAATTATTATTATTATATTTTGTTGTTTTAAAATCAAAGTACTACTCTAAAAGATGAAATTAGTGCATTTCGTAATAAAACTCTATTTCGTTGAATTCTGAAAGATAAAGCGATTGTTAAAAATTTTTTTCTGTCATCTTGGAAAATAACTTTTGGAAAAAAACGGAAAGAAAACTAAAAAAAACCGGAAAATAACCGGTTTGAGTTTGTCATGTTTTACATGAACGATATTTTAGGAATTCTCACAGTAAACTATGATTTTTGGTTTTAGTTTGCTTTCTGTACATTTTCCTACATTTAAAGTTACCGTACTCTCTGCTCGTTGATTTGATTGTCATGACTTCTTGATTTACCTGCAAACGATCTTCCTTGTTTTGAATTCTTTCTTTAGTTCAGTCTATGAGTCTATTAGTGTATCAGTGTAATGTGGGTGTCTGTAAATCGGAGCGTCGGGTGGTGTCTAAAAAGTAGAGGGCAGAGAGAGGCGGTCGTCTAATAAAGAGAAAACCCTGTTGTCGGTCTGTGTTTTACTTTGGGTGCAATCCCATCTAATTCTTAGGTAGTTTGTTTGTATGGCCTTTAGTCTTTCACTCGCCAATCGTCCTCGCTCTAACCATAATCACAACGCGATGTACTTTTAGTCAAGCTGGGCCGGCTTTTCGTTTCCTTCTCGTTTAGTCGCTTTCGCCTTGACATGGTGCCCAAGACAAACGCAAGCCTGTGGCGAGTGCAGTGTTGCAGCAGTGCAAACCGGTTGGCCCTACGACACACTACCCTTGCGTTGCGTGCAGACCCTCTTAGGGAGGTGAGTTTTTTTCTCTGCGCGCGCCAGTTTCGCTATGCAGTAGCCACAAAACTAGGCCTAGTGCCGTTAAAAGTTGATGGTCGTGTCTCGGTCGAGTAGAGCCAGTGCGCAAAGGGCAGTCTTCCACCCTAGTAGTTTAGTACCTCCCCATTCGGGTGGAGGCTAAATAGGTCAGTTCTTTAGTTCTAAGTCCTAAATGCTAGCCAGAGTTGGCTCTTATTTCGGTATTCGCCTGGTCAGAGGACCAGTGAAATCCTAATTGCTGGCCAGAGTTGGCTCTTATTTCGGTGTTCGCCTGGTCAGAGCACCAGTGAAATTTAGCTTTGTAACGTTAGACCACTCAGTTAGCAAAAAATACTGTTTTGGTTGAGTGTGTGTGAGTGTCCCTTTTTGGCTGATTTGGCCATCGATAGGGGTAGATGCTGGCGTGGCTCAGTCGAAAGGCATTCGAGACTAGCTCGGTTTGCCACTGAAATTCATACGTAATTCCGCGTTAGACGCGACGCAGTTTGACTTTGTACATGCCAGTGGGCCAGAGCCCAGGCATAGGGCATTGCTTGCATTAGGTGCAGTCGGTCTCTGGTGAGACGGCTCTAGGCAGCAAGCAGCCATAGTACGGCGCCATTAGAGGCAGCCGGCGTCAACTGCATTTTGTTTTGGGTTTTGGTAAAGAGTAGACTGAGCACCAGCAATAGTTTAGTGAGCCTCGTTGAAAGTCAACGACTCAACCCTAGAAGCAGAGGTTAGGTAGTCAACCCTCTGTTTCGGCCAAATTCAGTGCAAAAGCCACTCATCCCCTTTCTAGTAGCCTAATGGCAAGACTGCCCAAGTAATTTCTTAGTTTTGAGACACCGTTGCCAATCTCGTGGCGCGGTTGACCGATGCATACTGTCAATAAGCGATAAAACGGCTAACTGCATCCTAATTCCTAGTCCAGTCAGTATGTACTGTATGCCCCAAAGTTGTTCGTATATTTCCAGCTATTAATTAGTAGTAATGACCGACACTAAACAGCAGCTAATTCAGGTTGAACTCTTGCCAGCCAGAATGCAGAAATCAAGCTATGTACTGTATGTTAGAGGTGTTTAGTCAAAAAACCTTATCGTTTTCGAATAGTACGGTTTAGTGCCATATTTCTATTTCTGTGTCTTTCTAACACCCTCAGCCAAGACTTATTAGAGTATTTGTCTCTAGATTTGGCTAAAGTCCGCAGTGACTACCTGGCAAGTTCTGTACCCTCTCAGCAAGCGAGAGTCTCCCCCTCTGTTAATAGTTTGGTTCTTAGTGAACAAGTTTAGTGGTGGCTCTAGGCTAGATACACCCTCTACCTCAAAGACTCTCTGCCCAGCCCACCCAGTAGCTCTGTTCCTGCTCAAGGCCTTCCTAGTCGTAACTGTCACTATTGCTGTAATGCTGAGACAGCATGTAGATTACGTAGCTCTCCCTATTCCTCCTTAGCGGCAACGCTCAGAGTTGCCAAAAGCTACTGAACAGCGGTTAAATGTAGTTTAGCAGTAAGTATTTTCGTTTTTTTTGTGCGAGTTCAGACCGAGATTAATCCAACCTGTCTCTCAGGTGTTCTGTTTGCCGCAACTCAGAATCTCTAGAACCCTACCTCAGTTTTGCAGTATCTAATCTGTGACTCAGTGTCAGTGCTCTGTGTATCTAATTCTCGTTTATAGCTCAGTCCGGCGAGAGGGTCCTCCATAGCGCATGGAGGAAGAAAAGGCAGAGCGTTCAGAGTTTGAGCTACTGCATGCCACTCGAGCCTGTCAGGTTGCAGTTAGTAAGTACGTACGTAGTTGCAGAACCTAAAATTTTCTGACCTGTAGTGGTGCCTAAACGGCCTACATAATTTCGTACTCTTCAGTACTCTTTCTCTCGTTTAGCTAGCTGACGCGACGTGTCTTTCCGCAACCCATCCTCACTCAGTGTGTTGAGCGTCAGTTCTCAAGTTCTATGGCCGTAATTACATTAGGCCACCAGTGTTTCGTTTAGAATACATTGTATGTACCGACCCTAATTTGTACGCTCACTCTCTCAGCTAGTCAGTGCAGAATTTATGTTTTTATTTACTGTAGTGCCATAAAAACAGGCCTTTAGTAATTGTAATCAAAAACGGCCTTTTTTCCTCAGTCTGGATATGTTGCTATTTTACTTAGTTTAGTTGGGTCACAACCACAGAAACAGGCGAGTAAGTTACTCACTGTTTCAGCTAAAATGCAGTCAGGTACCTACCATAGTCGTAATTCAGATATAATGTACTATAGTGAATCATTGATTGTACAGTTTTCTGTTTTTAGTGGGTACTGTCCACGATTGCTACGCCACAGGAATGAGGTGGTTGGTTCGGTTGACCTTGGGTCTGTAGGTACTGTAGTAATAATCAGTTGTTTACCGTGTTTTCAGCTGTATAGTTAAGTTATCAATCGCAAAGCAGATCGTTCTATCGTGTTCAGTTGTCAGCAGAGACGCTTTCGGCGGGGAGTGTCATGTTCTACATGAACGATATTTTAGGAATTCTCACAGTAAACTATGATTTTTGGTTTTAGTTTGCTTTCTGTACATTTTCCTACATTTAAAGTTACCGTACTCTCTGCTCGTTGATTTGATTGTCATGACTTCTTGATTTACCTGCAAACGATCTTCCTTGTTTTGAATTCTTTCTTTAGTTCAGTCTATGAGTCTATTAGTGTATCAGTGTCTGTAAATCGGAGCGTCGGGTGGTGTCTAAAAAGTAGAGGGCAGAGAGAGGCGGTCGTCTAATAAAGAGAAAACCCTGTTGTCGGTCTGTGTTTTACTTTGGGTGCAATCCCATCTAATTCTTAGGTAGTTTGTTTGTATGGCCTTTAGTCTTTCACTCGCCAATCGTCCTCGCTCTAACCATAATCACAACGCGATGTACTTTTAGTCAAGCTGGGCCGGCTTTTCGTTTCCTTCTCGTTTAGTCGCTTTCGCCTTGACAGAGTTTTTTCGGAAAACAAGCAGTCCTGGTTGGTTCTGACCTCACTCAGATCCGATCTCTTGTCCACGGCTCATGAAGGACATCCTAGCATAGTTGCTTTCAAGAAGAAGCTCAGAGAAACCTACTGGTGCCCGAAATGGCCACAGACAGAGGCAGAACGCTTTTTTATCAAGAACTGTGGAAGCTGTCTCAATTCAGCCAGGTAAGTACGTACCCAAACTGTACTGTTATTTTAATACATTAATATTAAAATAAAACTATTATTAATAGTGCCATTTTAATAGTATTAAATCTATATTAATATTAAAATAGAGGGCCTACTATTATATTAAATTAAATTAAAAATGCACGGAGGGGCTGACTATTAAAATTTATTTTTAATAGTATTTTAATAGCATTTTAATAGTTAAACCTTGTTTGACAATCGAGGAGTTACCTACAATACTATTTAAATCATAATCTTACCTCAGAAAAAGACGAAAATTGAAGATTTCTGACTGCCCTCTGAATCTCGAATGTGTATTCACTTGGAAATAGTGGAGCTTTTCTTACTAAAATAGGCATGAATGACAAAAGGACCTGAATCTATATAGCCAATGTAACAGTCTTTCCTTTCAAAACTTTCTCTTTAACTATGCATCAATAGTTTTTCTATGGGTAGCTTGTGTTCGAATGCAATTTAAAACCAGGTTCAGACAGAGTCATTTTAAAAAGAATAGTTATAGTTTTCCACAGAAAAAATGGTTCAAAGGCATACATGTAACAGGGGGGTCTGGGGGGGCGTCGGCCCCCCACCCGCCTTTGGCCCCCCCCCCCCGGTTGGGGACCCCCCCCCCCCCGAGACGATTTCACCGACCCCCCCCCCTCCGATTTTTCTGGCAAGTAAATTTTCGAGCAAATTTTTGCAATTTTTTACACTTTCACACACAAAATTCGCAAAAATGGTTAAAAAAACTTTTTGGCTAATTTGAAATTAGCGATTTTTGGCGATTTTTAGGCCAAAAATTGCGATTTTTCTCGATTTTTGAGCGTTTTTTAGTGCCCACCCCCTCCCCCAAAATTTTGGCTCAGACCCCCCGGCCGGCGCAGACCCCCCCCCCCAACCCCCCTGCCCCCATCGGCGGATGACCTGTTACATGTATGTTCAAGGTGCATCTCTGATTAAATTTGTATCTAACACTAGCAACTTCAAGCAAAGGATGTTGTTTTACCAATTCGCTGAAGTGCCTCCAAAACTTTTCGACTGCATTTTAGAATCTACTATTAAAATGCTATTAAAATACTATTAAAATTGTTATTTAATAGTATTTATATTAAATCTAAATTAAAATTAACAGGGGACTATTATATTAATATTAAATTAAAATTAAAATCGGCTAGTTCTATTATATTATTATTAAATTAAAATATAATTTCACTATTAAAATTACAGTACCAAACTGTGCCTGCAGGGCCAGCATCTGTACACACCCAGGAGTACTGTTATTTTAATATATTAATATTAAAATAAAACTATTATTAATAGTGCCATTTTAATAGTATTAAATTTATATTAATATTAAAATAGAGGGCCTACTATTATATTAAATTAAATTAAAAATACAAAGAGGGGCTGAATATTAAAATTTATTTTTAATAGTATTTTAATAGCATTTTAATAGTTTGACCTTGTTTGACAATGAAGAAGTTACCTATAATACTATAATTTAAATCAGAATTTTAACTCAGAAAATGATAAAAATTGAAGGTGTCTGAGAGCCCTCTGAATCTCGAATCTTGGAAACAATGGAACTTTTCTCACTACGGTAATAGGCATGAATGACAAAAGGACCTGAATCTACTCCATAACCTACAGTATGTAACAGTCTTTCCTTTCAAAAATGTCTCTTTAACTATGCATCAATATTTTCTTTCAAATTTTACATGCCTAGCTTCTGTTCGCATGCATTTTCGAATATCTTAACAGATCATCCGCCGAAGGAGGAGGGGGTTGGGGAGGGGTCCGGCGCCGGCCGGGGTCTAGGCCAAATTTTGGGAGTGGGTTGGGCACTAAAAAACGCTCAAAAATCGCAAAAAAAATCGTAATTTTTCAGCTAAAATCGTCAAAGATCGATAATTTGGGCTGAAATGCAGCTAAAAAGTGCTATTTTAGAGGCGATTTTTGCAATTTTTGTGTCTGAAATTGCAAAAAATATCGCAAAAATTTGCTAAAAAAAATGCTTGCCAGAAAAATCGTCTCCGGGAGGGGTCCCCCATCCGGGGGTCTGGCCTAACTCGGGTGGGGGCTAGATCCCCAGACCCCCTCGGTTACATGTAT